>UCOM01002056.1:0-31256 GCA_900474385.1 Ormyrus pomaceus | reverse complement strand
AAAATATTCGAATAAATTTTGAATTCATAACTTCAAAATTGAAAATTGAATTTTCTACATGGCAGTAATGAATTATAGATAAATGAAATTTCAAAAACTATGTTTGAAATTCTCATAAGGAATAAATTTCTAATATTTGTAATAAAATTAGAGCGCGCGGAGCACGCCTGAATGTCGCTTGTCATACTAAAATATGTATAGTGGTATTGAACACTTTTTTTTATAATTTAAATTATTATCTTAAAATGTAGAAGTTCATTAATAAATTGTCTGCACATAAACTTACTTCAATATACAATGACAAATATTTGAATAATCTGAACTGTTTTAACTTCTAATCTAAATAAATAAAGTTTTTGTCCCAAGGGCTTTTTAGTTAAGGCGGCGCAAATAAATAAAATATATATTTATAAGAGATGTTGCGATAGCAGACAGTAAATCACTAAATGGCATTGAAAATATCGCAGTTACTTTTTTCAGCCTCCATGTTTTTTGAATTTATTTAAATGATAGGTTGATTATATACTTTACACATAAAAAATGTTATCTTTATTATCAAAACTATATTGTTTTCCATCAGTTATTAAATTTTACTAAATCAATTTTAAAGCAGTAGTTATAATAATTTATTTAATGTTAATTTGAAAAAATTCTATAACGCTAAAATTATTACACGTTAAAAAAACAAATCTACCTTTATCGGATTTTCGTTCATTGAATCAACGCCTTATTGTCACGCGATCTATGGATTTGTTCTTAGAATAGGGTTATTGCCCTTCTTTTTTTCTATTAAAACATCATCGACTAAAAGCACCCCTTGCCAATTCGTGCTAAATGGTAATAACAGGTAATTCATGTAATCGTAGCCTTCGCAGTACTCAGCTTATGGGAATCGCTTAGCAGTGTAGTGTCACTGCCAAGAAGTCACAATGCAAACATTAAGTTCGCGACAAAAAAAAATAATAAATGACGAAAAATATTTTCTTTGCAATATATTTCAATAAAAATCTTACGTTAAGAAATTTGAAAAATTAATTGTTATCATCAGATGTAAATTATAATATCATTTGTATACTTACCTTAACAAGTAAGATTCTATTTTTATTAATTTCAAAACAACATTAAAATAAAATTTAATAATAAATTTAAATGTTCTAAAACAAAGATTAAAAATAAAGTTCACTTCTGTTATCCTTCAATAATGTCTGTATTGGACCATCAGTACAAAGCTTTATTTTACATAGAGAATACAATGTGTCTTCGAGATACAGTTTCAGATGAGATACTTTTAGAAAACTTAACTCTATTTTTACATGTTTAATCTAAAATTTACTGCGTGTGTTGGTGAAACGCTGCTGAAACGTGCCCTTTAAAAAAGTACATATTGATTCTTTACTGTAAACCACTTGCAGTACTTCCCAAAGTTAAAATGTTAAAATTAACGTATATTGTATATCACATTTCGGTAACGTATCATACAGAAATGAATTTAATTATACATAACTGTTTCGATAGTAATCAAGTGAAAAAATTATTGATAGAAAAAAATAGATTGAAATGGACACCTAATTATTCTCAGTTCAAATTACAATTTGGTAATGTGCATTATTTAGTATGAAGTAAGTTAGATTCTAAATTATGGCTTTATGTTATAGACTTTATAAAGTTGCTTTTTAAACTTCATATACACATATGTGTTTACATATATATTTAGTATTTTTACTGTAACTTTCTTTAACACTATTAGCTTCTCTGGGATCATTTTATTACTCTGTTAGATTCATGGAAAGTAAGAAATAAAAGGACCCATTAATCTGGAAAATCAATCGCATTGTAACAAAATAAATTTCGTTGACTTATAATATTTTTATATCTAAGATCTTGAATTAAAATTAATAGTGGAAAGAAATATTTCATTACTCGCACGTTTCTAGATGTCATGTCGTGAGTATCATCAAAATAAATTAGATACATATCATTAAAACCAAATCTTATAGATTTTTACAATAACTTTTTTTTATAGATTTTTAATTTTTAAAAGAAATAGATATATAAAATTTATTAATACATCACACTTAGCAAATTAGAAGCAAGACAATCTTTTTAATATAAGATTTTGATTTTTTTTTATGAGACTATCTCAAATCAATTTTAATTTTCAGATTTTTTTAAATATTTTTAGTTATATGGAAGACTTTTCTAGTAGTAAACAACTTAGAAAGTAAAAATAACTTTTGAAACGTGATAAATGTTTTAAGAACTTAGACATTTAAATACGGATTTGCTTTCATTGTATTATTGGCATTTTAATATTTTGCTGATGCGTTTTTAAGAAAAATACATGCATCAAAGTCTTATTAAATTAGTAAGTCGTTCAATAGTTATTACTGAGAGTAATCAGACTTTTTAGGTTTTCCACAATGGCATCAGTACTTTTTAATTAAATTATTAAAAAAATATGATAAGGTCTTTGTCAGTAGTGTACATACATAAGTTAAAAAAACTAAGAACAAACCTTGAAGTATAATTCAAACGCATTATTAATTTAAATTTTGTTCAGTTTTTCAATTGCGAACATTTATTTTTTAAATAAATAGTTTAAAAAATAAATGTTTAAATTTTAATGAAAATTGAAACCATGATATAGTCAAATTAATTGCAAATTGCACAGTAATAAAAAAAAAACATGTTTTAGTTTAACGTAATGGAAATAGTATATACAATTGAACCCCTATGGTTACATAAATATGTATGATGCAATTAATTTACTCTAGTTAAACGTTATAATGGAAACGTTTGATAGCTTATTGAAAATCCTAAATTCTGTACATAGTTTACATTTCAGAATAATAGAGCACCTAGTGAAAGTTCCTAAGCAATACAAATGTTATTTAGCTAAGTTTGCTTCACGTCCTTCAGAAAAACCTAATATTATTTCTAAAGTGCAACACTTTCCTTTGCTTTCTACGCAAATAGAACTGCAAATATATATAGAAAAAAGAAAAATTAATTCATTAGCTTTTCTATCTTAATTTTTAACATTTTTTTTATAAAAGTCAATCAATAGCAACAATTCCAAACGGAAAATTACTGCCTATATTTTATAACGCTTTTTTCTAAAAAAGAAAAACGCTTTGACTACATTTTTCTCTATCTTTTGGTTTGCAGCTCTAAGAAAATTATACTAATAATCTTGTTTGTGGGTGAGTTCTGAAAGCTACGAAATGCCTGCCTAAAGTTTATTATTGACAAAAACTGATGTCGATCTCACATGTAGTAACGAGTGAACTTTACGTATATGTTTAGAAGTTTGCAATACTGCATATGAATCTGTTAAGAAATTCCTCTGTTCTGATGATTTATTTCATAATCGAACAACACAAATAGTTAAATTTTATGCATACCAATGTAATCTGTGTATAAATCATTAGCATTTTATTGAATGCTATATAATGTTCATTCCGATAAATAATAATAGTAGCATTAAAATTGAATAGACTTTTTTACCGTTTTCTTTTCTTTGAACTGTTCCTACACTACAGTAGTGTATCAAATAAAGAACCAGTAAATTTCGTTAACAGTGATTCCTTACTTAATTAAATTATCAATCAGTTTCGCTATTGTACGTATTTATATCTTAATGTACTGCAAGTAATTATGAATCTTTCGAACTTTACGACAGTCGTTAAACTAAGTATTTAATTACATTTACAACGACTAATAAGCAATACATATGTCAAACTTTCCTTTTGCGCAATTTCGCTTGTGCTTCTTTTAATAAAAGATCAAAAGTATTTTCCTCTTCAGGTTTACTATATATTCTGTTACCATTCAATGAATTTCCAGCCCCTCCATCTGTAAACAAAATTGTTATAATGAAATATTTTATTTAAAGCAAGGTAAAAAATCATAAATATCTCTATGAAGAATAGTAAGTTTACCTAGATCTGCATATTTTACTTTACAAAAAGCTCTTCGACCTCCAAAACATAAGTCATATCTTGGTAAGGTGGGATCATCGTTTCCGTGTTCGACGGCTTGATAAGCGTCGTTTTTGTAAGCAAACGTTACAAATCCGTAGTTGTGTCTAAAGATGTAAATATTCGATTAAAACTTTGTTTGAATGTAAATATTATGACAAATTTCGTTATAAACTTTTAATCAATATTAATTAATTACATCAATTATTTAAATAATTATAATGATTCTATTACAGCAAATAATAATTTTAAATACTCACCCTCTTTCTCGAAAATGTACACTAATGTCAACAACAGGTCCAAAAGCTTCGAATCTTCTTCTTAGTTCTGCTTTGGTTATGCCTTCTTTTAATCTACCTACGTAAATGACTCTTCTTTCTTCTACCTGCCGTTGCTTTTCTTTCATATACCATTCATCACAATGAGGGCGTCTGTAAGCTGGCGATCTAATAAAAAAAAAGTATTTATAACTAAATGAAAATTGTTAATAGTAGGAACACAGAAAAAATAGTTTTATTGAAAAGTCTAACTAAATTTTCTGGGATCAAATGAAATCATTAGTGTATATATAAACCCATGATTAGTATGGTGAATAACAAAATGGCTGGGGAAAGACAGGGAATGAAAAATTTTGTTTCGCATTTTTTTCTTTTTCACGTAACAGCCATCAGTAACAATTAAGAAACAAAAAGGAGCACACCGGAGGATCAAGAAGAAAAAACGATTATTCGATCACAAGGTGAAATAAGATTGTATATCAATCACTGGACAGCTGTTCAATGGCTTTCATTACCTCCTGTAATCATTGTATCGGTGATTACTACCCGAGGAGTGACGTCTGTATGTACTATAACTTCGCCTGCGCTCTCGTCTTCCTTTCCTGCGATGCCTTGATTCCTTATAACGCCCGAAATTCGAGCGAGATGACGACCTACAACCGTGAGTGCAACTTTGCATCAGATTTACTAGTCAAAACTAATGTGTACGCAAAAATATGATACAAACTGTTGAAATTAAGAAGCCTACTGGAATGAATACTAAATGAGAAATTGGATGAAATTATTATTGAATCAATATCGAATTAATATTGAAAATTAATCGTTATTAATATGCATACTATGTAGAAGGTAATTTTGAAGAAATAAATTATTTTACACGGCAAGCATTTTTCAATTTAATACTTTCGACAATATTTAGTAAATAAAAAGACAGCTTCTAAATAATTCCAACTAAATTAATAAAATTAGTATAGGATGCCCTACACCAAGGAAATATTGAGATACAAAACAATTGTAATAATCCAAAATTAGTTTTTAAATTAATTTTGAATTTAAATAAAAGGCACACCTTGTTGTATAACGATAGGTACATGGGAAATTGTAATCTTATGGGAAACAATTTTTTCAAAAAAAGAATTTAAGAAAAATTCTTTGCTATAGAGAACACATTTGCTATATAAACTTATAAAAACTTAATTAGAAAATATGTGATGAATCAAAGTAAAATGCTAAGTAATCTGAGTAATTTCTATCTTCTTGCTTACTTTTTTATTTTAAATTTCCTCTCTATTGCACTTTGTTGAAATCCTTCATTTTCAAAAAATGTAAATAGTTAGCTTTTACATTTTCATCAAAATTAAGTTTTCCTTCTTGAACAAGTGTATACTTTAATTTGCCAATAATCGCTCACATTTACTTACCTATTTTTCACTTATTCGATCATTTTTCTTATTTGCCAATTTAATTAATAATATCGGTAAATGTGTTAAAAGGAGGTCTACTGGTCAAGTAATGGCTGACCATTCAAATTATTAATAAAATTTCATTTTCCTTTTACATTTAAAACAGAAGAATAGCACTTTTTGACCTCCCGTCATACATTACCCAATGACCTAAATATTTATTTTTATTTCATTTACCGAGAGCTACTGGAATAACTCGATGAACGGGATCTCGATCTGGAGGATCTTGTCCTCGAAGTGGACCTCGAAGCTGATGTATATCTCCGCATCGATCTTGGTGATCTTGACCTCGATCTCGACCTCGATCTCGACCTCAGCCTGGACCTGGATCTGGATCTCGAGCGTGAACGCGACCTTGAGCGCGAGGTCCAACTACTACTCGAACTAACGGAGCTACGTCTGTAACTGATTTTCCTTCTTCTGCGATTTTGTCGTCTGGCATGCGAGCGACTTCTACTACGTGATCTATTCTTGTTAGAGCTTGAGCTACGGCTGCGAGATCTGCTATTGCTGCGACTGTGAGCACGATTATTTCGGTTGCTACGGCTATGACTACGGCTGCGGTTGCGGCTTGGACGACGCAAGGAACGGCTTACTCGAGAGTGACTACGACTCCTTGAGCGAGATTGAGACGAGCTTGAGGAAGTCCGAGCTCGAGATCGATAATTGCGAGTTTTACGATCGCTTACTCCGTTTATGCTAAAAATTTTATAATTATATTATAATATTTGATAATTCTATATAGAAGACTTGATATGTTTATAGAAATTCGTACTATTATATTTCAAAAATTAAAAAAATGACAAAATTAATTAATTGTACCTTGGAGTCTGTGAATCTTTAGCTGCCACTTGTTCATCAGGTAATTGATTTTCAATCTCTACAGTTTTATCATTCGTGATTTCTCCACTTTCAATTTCTTCACCCTCTTCTATTTCCTGCTTGACTAGTGAAATATCAACAACAGCAGGTTTCTGGACAGCCTCTTCTTTTGGTTGTTCTTCTCGTTCTAGTACTTCCGTTTTCTGTTCTTCTTCCTTTTGTTCCTCTTCTTCGTTATAGATTAAACCAAAAACGGTCTCAGTCGTTTGCATACCCCTGTCTTTGGTTGGTGGTTTTGGCTTGATTTTATTTTCCTCAATTTCAGCTTTAGGTTTCAGGATTGATAAAATTTCACGTTCAGACCAAAACGGATTTTCTGGGTCACCATTTATCGGTTCTGTGTTGGTCGAAGCATGATGAATGTAAATCAGAGCCATTGGTTGAATCGGAGAGTTAGTGCGACTACCATCGGTAAAATTTTGCTCACGTCGGCTTCGATATTCGGCAAGGTTAAGTTTTCTGCGAGGTGGTTTTTTCTCTGTTTCTTCAGGTAACTCCATGTCTGCTGTGTTCCCAATGATTATGTTTTGTACTTGATCATTTGAACTGTTGGTAGTTGTTACAATCGATTCCTTAAAATTAGGCTCATGTATATTTTGTGGAAAATTTGCCACAGGCGGCTTTTTCAACACGGAAACCATTTGTGGTTTATATTTCTGATTGTCCAAGGAATTTGTTTTAGTAAGAACACCATTTCGAAGTTGAAGAATGCTAGTGGCCAAAGCTGACTGAATCTTCATTTCGTACACTGGTTTTGTTCGGGATTTAGCTGGCATATTTAACAAAGAAATTTTATTATTATTTTCTAAAACACTCTTTTGTGCAGGAACTTGCTTAATCTCTTGAGATACTTTTGGTATCGTCACACCCTGCAACAGTGATTGTTTGACTTTTGATGCTGGCATGTGTTCCTCACTTGTGTCACTTAGATCTCCAGACTCCAAACCACTGTCCTTCTTTGAGCCTCCGCTTGACCGGTTCTTGGAAGCGGTACTACCACTAGCCTTGTGACCTTTTGAGTGCTCGTCGGCACCTTTATCGTAACAATCAGATTTTTGTTTAAATTCTTCGTTATTTGGAGTGACTTGTTCATTGTCACTATTTTGTCTATCGTACTCACTGTTACTGTTAGGACTGCTGCTACTGCTAGAACTCAATATGGAACTTGAATTGCTACAATAATCGTGGTCCAACTGTACAGATCCGTCAACCCTCGCATTTGTATTACTGCTGTTATTTGCAACCTGAAAAATACGTTTAAGAAATATAATTATAAATATTATATATATGATTTATATATACGTTAATAAACCTTAGAATCAGTACTCATAAATAAATATAAACATATAAATTTATAGAAATGATATAATATATAAGAAAAGTCAAGTAGAAATAATTTTAAAAAACTTTCAAATTTAAGTGCTCACCAATTTTAGTAATTTATTCCTTGAGAGAGTAGCACCTGCTTCTTGCATTCTCGTACCACTACTTCGTGAGAAGGCTTTCGTGTTCGGCTTAGCAGGTATGACTGATATTTTTTTGCGAGTAGAAGATGCCTAATATTCATACATAGATAATTTTTTAGTTAAAATAATTAAGTATACATTAATGTACTAAAAAGATAATAATCACCTTTATCCTATCTATTACTTCTTTTGGTAGAGAATCTCGTATGTCTTGATGCAATTTAGAATCTTGAGAGTTGACGGAATTCTGTAGAAGAGTCATTTGGGATTTGTTCACAGGAGATTTCGTTAAACAGTTTTGAGAAGAAACTTTTGGGGGTGGTGAAGCTTCAGGTGTTTGTAAGGCATCTGCGGCTGCTTCAAATTGTTCTAAGAGACCTGTAAGATTACCAGCTGCAAGCTCTACAAAAGTAAATTGTCTCATTAAAATATTGTTCACAATTTGTATTAACATAAAAAATTATAATTTTTTAAGATTTTGTTGAAAAATGTATGAATAAATTATTTACCTGCTGCTTTTTTTGATAAAACAGGAATATTAGTATGATTCTTAATCTCTTGTGATTCTTGAACTTTAACATTTTTGTTTATATTTTTAGATGTCTTTGGAATTATTTCAGCTGCAACTATCTCTTTCCGAACTTTTTTAGCAGTATTTACACTAGTTTTTTTAGTGTATTTCCTTTTAGTACTTTTTGTGTACTCCACTTTTATTTTAATGGGTGGAATTGGAGGAGGTACTTCATCTTGAATATCAAGAGGTTCTTCTTTAATAAAGATGTCGGCTGGTTCTTTTTTGATTTTTTTTGCTATATTAAAATTTAAATAAATATAAAAATAGTCTTGTATGAATAATGCATGTATTTATATTAATATATTATTTCACAATCAAATAATTGTGAAATTAAAAAAAATTATGACTAATTGTGTCAATTTACATTTTAAATCAAATCAATATAGGAAATTAATTAGAAAATTAGACAAAAAAAATTATTATCTCAGAAAGCATGTACATAATTTCATAATTTTTTCTAAATTATTTATAAATATTTATTATTATATTGTTAATTAATAATATTAAAAAGGTGAAATTGCAGGAATGCAATAGGAAGGAAATGCAGCACCACATGAAAATGTAAATACAAAAATTTGTTATCAATAGAATAAAAAGAAGGCAAAAAATAAAGAAGATTCAGAAAATAATAGCGTGTATAGGAATGAATAAATGTAAGAAAAAGAAGTTTGCATTCAAACAAACCTAAACTTTTGGAATTAATTGCTTTGGATGAAGTATTCGCATGTTGTCTTCTTACATGCATGGACGCTATAGTGGGTTTTACATCCTCGATCGGATCTAGACCTACAACATCTATGCAAAGGGTAAAACAAAGTTAATGGCAGGACTAAGTGGTTAAATAAAAAAACTTTCCAAAAACTGTGTGAAAGCGTTAGTCACAGTAAACAAGTGAAACTCTTATGAAAAGCTATTGAAGAAGCTGATCAAGAGGAATTAAAATGCAAGGTTTTTATAAATAACTAAAATTACCTATTTCCTTTTCACTTAGTTCAGATTCTGATAAATGATTTTCTTGATGATCAATGTCAAATTTAACAGAACTTTGTAATTTTTTAGGTTGCGTCTGGCTTGTCGATGGTTGAGATTTTACTGGACTAAGTGAATAGCTTTTTACAGATTTTGATGAATCAGCTAACAACTCATTAAGTAAATCTCCATTCAGACTCATATCCAAGTTCCCCAAATCAATATCTTCCTCCAATTCAGATGCCTGTAAAATTATTTAACCACAATAATAAATTATATAGTAAAATTAAAATAAAATAATATTTATACAATTTAATATTTATTTACTTGCAAATATCCAATATGCTCATTCCAATCTGTGAGTACTTTTACAAAATCTTCTTTGATGTTTTCGATTTTTGGAAGTGTCCCTGCAACTCCGGAGTCTGGGAGTACAGCAATATCGCCATTGATTCTAAAATAAATCGTAACAAATAATATCAATATTACACAAATCATCTCTTTTGCATTCTTAGAAATATTTAATAACTTTATTTTTGTTATTCTCTGTACTAGATTATACTGGGTATTTACCTATATATTCAATTATTGAATAAATAAATAAATATTAAAATTTTAATTTTAATTCAATTAAAAGATTCAAAGTTCAGAAAAAAAGAAGTAAATGTTAAATTTTTAAGCATTCCAAATTGAAATAAGAAATAATACACATGTACAAAAGTGAATTTTTAATTGTTACTTTTTATATTAATAAAAGGTAAAAGAAAAGGTGAAGTGGGTTGAGCACAGTGAGTTCATCAAAACCTTAGTGCTTGAGGATGGCATGTTCCTGGGCAATATATAATAACTAAGACTAAGACTAAGATTAAGACTTTTATATTGATATAAAAATTTGACTTACTCTTGTTCAATGTCCCATAAGGTATCATTGGAATTAACATCAAAATTTTCTACATAATCAAAATCGCCATCAACCAAATTCACTAATGAACTCTGGTCAGCTTCACCCAGTAAATTGTGCTGAAATAAAAATATTAAAATAATTTTGGATGTTCATTAAAATTATATTACACTTAAATTTTTAGAAACTTTACCTGGTGGTCCAGGGATAATGGGAAATCTGAAAAGTGCTCCTCATCATGAAAATTAAGAAATCCAGTTTCCATGTCACGAATCCACTAACTATAGACTTAATTTTTGATCCAGGATTCTAAAAATAAAAGAAACTCTTTAACTTATTTGAAAGTAAATATACCAACAAATTCAGTTGAATGTGAGTAAAAAATAAAGAAACGATAATAAATCTAAAATTTGATAAACTAACATTCACAATTTAAGCTTTTTTTTTGAGAAAAGTTTTAATAATTTTTAAGATTTACAGTACAATTTTTCTATCGATTTATTTTTACATAATAGATTCTTAAAAATACAATTATTTGTAATAAAAAGTGTAAGAAAATTTAAGATTTTACATTCTGTATATTGTTTTGCAATTTTGCGAATTGCAACATCTTTAATAGATTGGCAAATTAATTTACTATTAGAATAATTCTATATTATTACTATAATTCTGTAAAACTATTAAAATAATGTCATCACCGTTTAATTTAAATAAATAAATGCACTAAATTATACTAAAATGTATTTGCAGTCTCAACACTTAATATTAAATAATAAACTAAAAAAACTATTATGCAATAAATGAAACAAAAGATTTTTATTGTATAGAAAAGGTAACATAAATAAACAATATGGAGCACGTGTTTGTTTATACATTGAAACAAGATTATTTTAAATAATTAAAAAATTTGACAACTTTATCACTACAAAATACTACGAAAACCTAAAAAAAGTTCAATCAGACTAATCACTTGTTAGCTTCAATCACGCATAAAACATCAGTGCACAAACATGTGCCTCGTGCTCGTGCAGATTCATCCATTTGAAACAACGGCATTCCGAGGCCTAACCAACAATATGGTGGGATCGCAAATTCAGAAAAAAACTATCACGCGGCCACTTGGCACCTTTCAATTTTCTGCTCTCAATAAAACTTACTTTTTGTATTAGTCAACGTGAAAAAAAGTGCTCGACAATGGACATAACAATGATAAAGGCCGGGACAAGCGAATGTCGCAACTCGCAAGCATACAAGCTGCCACAGCCGCACTCGATCGCTTTTTCAATCAGCGGCAGCGTTGACAGGGGAAATCAGTCTCTCCTCGTAGAAGGAATCGGCGAAAACTGGGAGCCGAATCACCACAAGAAGTCAATAGAGGGAAATCACGTGTCCCTCTCTCTTACTTTGTTAGCGGGCTGCACACGTTTTCACCATGTGTTCACTTTGAGGTTAGGTCGCGCGCTGACCTCCACTGTGCCGAGAGAGCAGCGCAACGTGGTCGTGTCTAAAGCTCGAGGTCAGTCTGAATAGTTATCGGCAAGTTGCCGGATTTGATTTGATAGTCGAGCACCGGGGGGCGAAAGTTCGTAAGCGTTTCTTACGTAAGGATTCGCGCTGGGTGGAAGCACTTTTTTCACTTGAAACCGCGAATTTTCGAGTGAGAAGCAAAGGCGCACGCCGACTGCCGTCTCCCTTTGACGCTCTTGGATGCTCTCTCCTTGGTCCCCACTCTCTCTCTCTTTCTCTCTCTCTCTCTCTCTCTCTCTCTCTCTATCTGTTTCGCCGAAGTTTATCTTACACGATTTCTACCAGACTGGGACAGAGGTACGTGCTCTCTTAATTTTGGAGGAGCTGAGAAAGAAAATTTGCTGAACTTATTTGAGAGCTTTTGTGCTGACTATAGGTAATTGTAAAAGCGTTTTGCGGATTTCGAAAAATTTACTTTATTGCGAGGATATAAATAGATGCATTTAGCATGAGAAATTCATGGTTCTCTGAATAGATGCTCTACAAGGCTTGTTGGATGTCAGTCTTTTTAACATTGCTTTGAATTACTAAAAATGATTGAAATGAACTATTATAGTAATAAATCGCCTAAATAATATTAGTAAATATTATTTTATTGAATTTTTTGAAGCATAATAATTTATTACAAACAATTAAATAATTATACTATTATAATAGTATAATTATTATGTGGCTTCTATAGGAATCATTTGAGTTTAGATCTTTACTCTAATTTATTCTAATTATTTTCAATTGGAACTTAAAGTTATGTTAATCGATTCCCTTATTTAATTACCTATAACGTAATTTAAAATGTTCGAATAAAAATGAAGTTTTTATTCGAAAAACCTGATCATTTCATTCAAATTTTAATTAAAAAATGTTGAGGGTCAATTTTCAATCTAAATTTGTACATTTAAATCAGTCAAATTTAAATTCCCTTGACATTGAACGTCGAAAGCCGTTTCAGAGCCATGAGTATACCGTCTCCATTACTTCCAACGATCCAACACTCAAGTCGCCTATTTAAAAACAAAGCGCGTGTGCTTCGATTTCGCAAGTGTCGCGTATTTTTACCACGAAAACTCTCGCCCTCCAAAGTCGGGAAGCTCCCTCCCGCCAGGTCTTCGAGGAACGGCTGCATTTTTTTCGACTTTGCCTACTTTTTAGCGAATTTACAAGCCGCTCTTCGTCAGGATCAGGAAGGGCTCAGCCACGTGTTATACGGCAATGGTCGCCGGCGCACGCGAAAAGAGGAAGGGGTCCGGGAGGTGAACGTTTCAGTTTTGGACAATGCGCCAATTGTCGATCAATTTTTGCCGCGGGAGAGACGACTGCCGCTGCTTTATACTTCCGCGGCGCGAAGGGACAGGCTCCTTTACTCCCTTTTTTTCGGAATCGGTTTATCCTCAAGTGCGAGCGTGCTTGGATTTACTCGAGCGCGGAGAATGAATGAGCGCACCGTTCACTCGACCTGTTTAACCTCTAGAGGGCCAGAAAGCAACGATCGTGGCGCAACCTTGGGCCGACACAATACCCATGGTCAATCCTTGATATTAGATACCTTTTATATTAGTTTTCTGAGGTCGACATACCCCCTTAAATCCCGGCCCTCTAAAGGTTAAAAAGCCTTTTCTCGGATTAACAAATTATTTTACTAGGCGTGGATCTTGTTGTTGCTAGGTTGTTCAAAGTGGAAGATTAGAGTGTGAAAGAAAAGCAAGGATATATACAGATGTGAGCGTAATTTTGACTTTAAGTAGGACAAGGAAGAACCGAGAAAAGGGTCTTCTGCCAAATCCTTTGTGGAAAAACTCGGGATGGGATATAGGAAAAATACAGAGATACGTTTTTATTTCCGGCTGAAATTTTTACATTATGACACATTGTTTTGCAAGGATAAATTTTAATTGAATTGTATTAATTATTCGCAAAAAAAATATTTAAAAAAAAATGACTATTTAATCACTTAAAGTGCCATGTTTTGATTTTAAAACGAAAGCTCGCTAAATCTCATTCGTCTATAGCAAACTGGTTTTTAAATTCCTGTTACGAACTGCTATACATTTCTTTTTTAAAGCATCGTAGCGGTACATCAAAATAACAGTGAAAATTTTTAATAACACGCTTGAAAACCTTCCGGACAATTTAATGAAAATACGTACATTTATATTAATAAAATCTATTTTACCACCTGCTATTATAAAAATTATAAATAAATGTGCAGCTAACTAATAATAAGTAAAGCAGCAACTATTTGTAAATACTAAACTGGTTGATTGAAAAAAAAAAAAGTATTGGCTAGATTCTGCAGCTTGTCCTGTAAGACAGGCCAATGGTTATCATTCGGTCAGTTGCTTCTCAGGTAAAGAGGACCTCTTCAGGTAAACGAATTGTTCAATTGTTCGGGACAGCGTCTGGGGAGAATTTCTTAAGGACGAATGCGCAGCAACGGAGGCCCAGAACAGCGGAGGGCAGAGACAATCTCGACAGTAGGCAATTCGAGGAGCCAAAATCTTCGGGAAAATACTCGTCTAGTTATCGTGTAAACGTTGCGAACGCGAAATGTATATCTGACTTTTAATGATTATTGACTTGGAATGTTATTTTATTTAAATTAAAAGCCTCTCACGTATTTCAAAATAATTTACAGAGCTCAAAACGAGAAATGTGGAGATCAGTATAAGCTCTTACTTTTTCGTAGAATACACAATTTGGCAACGATGCAAACTGCAACACTGGACAGAATCCCTCAGATTTTGGGCGCACCTTTTTCCTCTCCTTACAGAGCTTATGGTCAACATTCCTTAGGTACACAGACGAATAGTTTGGGGGAAGTTATTGAAAACTGATTAGGGGGTCCGTCTTTCCTTTGGAGTTGGAAAGCACGCTCGTGTCTGCTGTTGCAGATTAGATACTCTGTTAAAAATATAATTAAATTTAATGTACTTTTAATGTACAATTGTACGTTATAATTTTTAACAGTGATACATCGTAACGGTTGGTTTTAAAGAATTTTTTCGCTTATAAAAATGCGCTAATTACATATAGTTCCGATGTTTATGCTGCCGATGTTTAAGTTGTATAAATATGTTCCTTCTAAAAGTACAAAGTGTTCTCAAATAAACTCAACAATCAAGAAAACTGAAAACGATTATTTAAAGATGAGAAACACTGCGAAAAAGAAAAATTTTGGTACTACGTAGCGGTATTATGAACATCAGCCAGAGTTGGCTCTATTTTTTGCAGAATTGTTGTAGAAAAACAGTTTGAAAATGTGCTTGGAAAGAGCAAACTTGAAGATAAGAACTAAACAGAATTTTCATCGCGCGTGTAAACGTGCTGAATTTGAAATTTTAGTCATCGAATTTTTTTTTTTCTCGGAAATTGTGTAAAGAGACATCTGCAACAGCCCGAGTTTTGACAAGGAACTTTCCGTACCTGCAGTTTCGAAAATTTATTGCCTTCTTTCCGTCCCTTTCCCTCTTTACCTGCGCGGAGGAAATTCTCTTACTTCTATCTCTCGATAGAAGTAAGAGAGTTCCGTCAAAGTTTTTGAATTCGCTAAATTGCAATGAATCCGTGTTAACCATATATTGAAAAAAGTACAGATAACAGCTTTCAGTGAAAAAAAAAGGTTACGGAATTTTCTCTTTATTTTACAACTGAATTTAAAAATCAAACAAAGCCATTAACTCATTGAAAAACGTTTGAACAATTTTTACTCTTTTATTTTTTATATTTATTAAAAAATTGTTTAGTTAAGAATTTTGTTCAAAGAATTAATGTGCAACGGCAAGCACCTAATAAAGTAATGCCATAAACTAACAAGCTCGATCAAGGTGCATTAATAAAGCGAATGTTTATATTCATTGAAATACGCTGATTCTTCAATCATCTCGTTTCATGCAGCCTTAAAAGGACCGCGTTTAACGTATACCAATCTGAAAATAAATATAATGAAAGCACTTCTAAGAATTTAGTAAGCTGTAAATACTCTTTCATAAACTTTTCATTAAAATAAAAGGTTACGAATAAAGATTAATAATAAAACATAATTGTTTGTTCTGGTTTCAATTGAAAACTATTAAAAAATTAATAACATGTAAAGAATCAAAGAAAATGAAGGTTCTTTATAGTAATCGATGCTCTCAGACTCTCGATGATTAATATGCAGCGTATTATAACGGAACTCTCATACTTTCCGAAAGAATTTGGAATCAAGGTTAAAACTTTATATTATTTGTGCGATTAAATGCTGGGCAAAAGTGCTGCACGTAGACAATTTTAATGAAAAATTCGAGATTAAAAGTATCACGTGTCCGACAAAGGCGTGCCGCTGGATCGAGTAGTTGCTTTTTACCTTACAATAAGACGTGGAGCGGTATAAGGGTGAATAAATATAGTTCCGCCGTTTGGGCCGTAGCATCGAGTCCGAATATTTAAAGGACAATGACTAATCAGGGTTTGTCCCGCTGGATTTTCCTGCAGTGGGGTTTTACTCTTGAGGGAAGACCTCTAAGTGAATTTTGAGTAGTTGGGAGGTAACAAACCTCGCGGAATGAAATATTTTACGAAATATTGTCTACCTGACGCTTAAGCAAACGAATGCCAATTTTCGTACACCAATAATTTTTCGTGCGTCGTCAGAAAAGCCGCGCTCAAAATGAGAAAATATGTCGCGCCCAGGCATTGTGGTCCTAAAGCCAAGTATTCCCGGAAAATGGCCTCATTTAAAGAAATTCGAGGTTAGAAACACGACGTAGATAAGAGGGAAAAAAGTGCCCGGTAAAACTTGTGCGGCAGCATGCAAAAAGAGCTAAAAACGAAGTAACGCATATCGTAAGCATCATCCGCGATAAAATCGTCACGTATTCAAGATAAAGATTTGCCAGTTTTTGGAAAATGAAAGAATGACGATAGATGACAGTAGAGGTGTAAAAATATTTTTAAATTGTTAAATAAGTACTCTTATTGAAGAAATATTTAAAAACTGCTACTTATTTGGGTTTGAATGTCTATAACGAAATGCAGGTTATCGAATAATAGACGCGTTCAAGCTTCAAATAATTATTTGAACCAATATTCTCGATAAAGGAAAGTTTTATTCATAACTAGCACATGGATTTGGGTGAATAAAGCTGTATTCTAAAACAGTGATTAATCCATATTTGCATTAATCACTTTGATCTGCTTATGCACGATGGGAAGGCGAATTTTATTAAATGAAATGAGTTACCAAAGTTAACATTTTTCTTCGGAAAATCTACACGTTTTGTATTAGTAGTTTTAAGAATTTACAAAAAAGAACGTGTTAATGATTTTGTTAAAAAAGTCAGTTTCTGCAATATTCAATAAATTAAGCAAATGCAATAATGCAAATTAAGTAAATCTTGAATTATATTTCGATACTTGTAATCATTGTTGCTTAGTTAGAGATTTCGATAAGCAAATCGTATTTTTTTCACACTTCCTTCAAGTGACTAACGATTCCATCGTAATATATGCAGCATAAAATCATTACCTACTATGACAGAATAAAAATTTTATGAAGAACATAATTATTCAGATATCTGATAAATCGTGTTTTTCGAACGTAAATAATGTGGTTTCAAGGACGTCAAATTTACTTTAACAGAAGTGATACACAGCCATCCATGCTGAAAGAGTAGTACAACCGTGACGAGAAATTTCTAGTACAAACCGAAAATTTTTGTGAAAACTGAGCGATTCCTGCGTTCTGTATACTTTGTGTGACGCATTCCATACTTTCTCTTGTATAATGGCAAAGCATTTTTTAATAGAGTAAAACAAATATAAGCATTTTCCGCCGAGTTCGATTTACGAAATGATGATTCAGATTTCGCAGTCATTCAAATGACTATACGTATTTAATTTTTTTACATTTCAAAGTATTTTTCTTTCAAACCTGCCGAGTCGGGGAAATTCTAAAGCAAAATAGTTTAACCGAGAGGTTCGAGTTTCAATTCACTTAATTACATTACTAAGCACTGCTTTTCTAAATCAATCTGCCTGTAATAATTCTGCTTAAAAAATTTGACGTCCTCCATCAAAGTGCAAGTGCGCTCTGCGAACGCGCTGCCAGCTCCGGCCAAAACCTACAACGAGGCAAAAGCTTCTCCGCAGGTCTTTGGACGCGGCTGCCCAGAGATTTCGGGAGCTTCGAGAGAAAAATCTCGCCGCCACACCTCGGCACGAGGTTCCTTTTTTTCTTTTTGCCTTCGCCGCAGCTGCGAGCCGCTCGGCGCGGCCGCTTTCGGACCCAATCATTTTTGCGCGGAGGGAGAAAAAAAAAGTGGACAGACAGCAGCGAGAAAAGAGGATTACGCGCGCGAAAACTCGCCAGCAGGTGGTCGAGAGGATGTCCCGTTCTGACCTGCCTCGGACGCTGAGCCCAAGAATGAGCGGGCGAGAGGGAGACAGAGAGAGAGAGAGAGAGAGGTCGTAGCGTGTATTTTTACGGCGTGCCAGGTCGGCGACAGCTATCGATGTGCCGGCCGAGCGAGAGAGAAGGACGCTCGCTCTCCTCGGAGATGAGCGTCTACATATTTAGCTCGGAATCTTCGTGTATAAATAAAACGCGAGCGCGTCGCCGCTCACGTTCACGTAATCGAGCCCTCCCGTAGCGTGTACACGCGCGCACACATGCGAGAGCTGCCTGCGTCCACTCACCTCCGCAGCTCGTGTCCGCGAAGGAATGCTGGAGGAAGACGGAAGAAAACCTTGACTCCCTGCTGCCGAGAGTGCCGAGCGCCATAAGCAGCACCGCGCTCGCGGAACAGTTTGCGCTGACAATCGAGCGAACGACGGGGGTAGACGCACACACGCGCGAGTACTGTCGGTTTACTTACTCTGTTCGGCTCGGCGAAGGAACGCTGGAGAAAGCCCCGGAAGAACCTTGCGACTCCTGCTGCGGGCCAGCATAAGCGGCACTGCACTCGCGGAACTGTTTGCACTGACAATCGAACGAGCGAGGGGGGCTGACGCACACGCGTCTCACGTGGAGATCGAGCACACGCACTGCGCGACGTACACAACCTACGGTACTGCTGAACGCTTTGAGCACGAGGTGCCGGTCGGCGACTGAAAGCTAGGTTAGAACGCCGAGCCGTGGGCGCTGCTAGTGTGTGTCGCACTCTAAGGACTGGAGTAGGTGTACCTGAAAGAGAGCGAGAAAGTTCGGTTCTCTCTCTCTCTCTCTCTCTCTCTCTTCCTCTCTCATGCGCACGCAGCCGGCCTTTTAAAGAGAAAAAGCGCATGCGCTTCGCCCCCTCATTGTTATACCTTAAATTTCTCTTTGCAAACTTCAATTGACTGTTATTTGTTTGCAGGTGCATTTGAGATAACCAAAGAATTATTTGAAAATTGTACAAAACCAAAATTAGATTATAAAATATTTTCTGAAACATATGTGCATTTACAAGTTTTTATAACTGATGTAATGTTGAGAAATAGAATTGTAGAACATACATGATTACATTGACTGAATGTTTCTAATAGAAACAAAGTATCGTAACATTTTCTTATGCGAAAGATCACAAATTTGTTTAATAAAAAGTGTAATAAACTTTCACAAATCGTTAGTGGTCATTTTTGTTAGATTAAATTAAAATGCTAAGGGTTAAGAAAGAAAAACTCAGTTTTTTTGAATCTTTAGCATATATATTGCAGAAATAATACAAATCGAATTTAATAAAAAAACAAATAGTATTCTCTTATTTTTAAAATTTTTTACAATTCCATAAAACTGTTTATCAATAATTACACAGGCAGAAAACTTAATTAAAACGTAATGTATATATACACAAGCTGTCAAAATACGTCAATACTATTTTCTTCAACCATACATATGCTTTATACTCATTATAAAAGAGTTTTAAAAATTATCAGCATTAACTAAGTAGATTCTGCTCAACGATTCTTATAGAAACTAAACGACGAAAATTGATTAATTTTATATAAAGAAATTTGCATTTCCTTGTACAATTTTTTCATGCAATAACAATATAACTTTAATATATTACAACTTTTTTTATCAATAAGGTTTAACCAGATGAAGTGATATTCCTCATTTGTCTCACAGCAGCTACCACGCGAGCATTGCAGCCTGAACTACCGTTTTGATATTCCTCTGGCGCTAGACGAAGCAGCTGCGACATTTGCTGCAAATTCTCTGATAAAGATAATCCAAGTTCTTCTAAAATATTACCTAGGTAATCTAAAAAATATATTAAAGCAATAAATATTAAAGGATTGTACTCAAAAATATGCAAATTAAAATATTCAAATTCTTACCTATATCTGTTGCAAGCTGTTTACAAGCAGCAGAATTTAGTTCATATATACCCCAAGTTTGATCTTGGAACATTTGACAGGTTTCTTTAGCAATGATCCCTAATAAAATATTTGTGAAAGCAGATTCACAAGATTCTTGAATATATTGTGAATCTGCGGCCTTTAATGCTCTAGTCAAGCTTGGATTATCTCTTAATAGAAATGGTTCTAAATGCTGAGGTAATGTCATTAAATACTGCCCCACTTGTGTAATATATTCTTGAGGAGCGAAACTATAATCAGGCAAATCCGAACTTATTGCAGGAACTTTGTTTGGATCAGATGACCACGCTGGTGCTTTTCGCACAAGCATTAATTGAGTGAAAATTGGAGCGAAAATAACGTCATAAGTTGATCGGTGAATATCCGAGCAAAGTTTTTGAACTAATTTTAATGTGGAATCTAATATTGGTTTATCATCTGTAAAATTAAATAATTATAAATGTTTACATACGTAAATAAAACGCTCTGGAATATTAAACTTTTTTCAAAGCTTATTACCCATTTTAATTGCTGTAACGAATTCTTGTAATTCCGTTTGTCCAGTAGGCGTTAAAAGTAAATATTTGTAGTGATAAAAAACGCTTGAGTCAGGGTTTTGCAATTTATTATATGCTTCTAGTACGTCAGTCTTTAAACTTTTCTCAAACTCTTCGATCAGTCCCAAAAATTCACCTGTTAAATGTAAGTTGTCATTAAATCATGCTACAAATACATGTAATTTATTATAATGATCGATTTACCTGTAGTTTGCATTAACGTTAAGCACATCTGAAACAGATTCCAATCCTCGTGTTTAACTTTGCGCTTGTTCAATTGTCTCATCCCTATTTTATACTTTTCCTGATAATTGTTGAAGAATGTCTGCAAAAATGTATAAACTTTCCATAATGTCTTCAAAGTATTAAAAAAAATCACAAAGTAATATTCAAATAACTTTCAAATAGTTTTAATATTTAATTAAATTTAATTTTTAATCGTACAATAAGTCTTTCCCAAAAAAATGTCATTTTCTTAAACATTTAAAATTCTAATTACATGAAATAAACGGGACGAGTTTTTAGCTTTCCTCAATCTCCTAAAAAATTGAATATTGAATACGATACCTACATTGATTGCCTTAGCTAAACTCGGATAAGCAGATCCGTGAGTAAAGAGTTTGCAGCGCTTGTTTGCCTCCTGCGCGTAATCCATCACCTTTGCCACGCTGAGCGACAGAGCGCTAATCGTATCGCTCAAATCTTCGTGCGTAAATTCTAAGCTGTTAAGCTGCTGACCAAGCTGAGACGTCTCGTAGATTCCGTACTTGGCCACATAGGGCACGTAGGGTGCATAAATCGCCTGGGCCAGAGCGAGAACTTTTTCCTCGGGGACTCGCTCCTGCGTCGGAGCCTCGATACTCGTACTCAAGTTGTTGGCGAATTGACGAGTGCTTTGCTTCAGTTCGATCAGAATTGAAAGTTTTATGGCGTTTGACTGTTGTTTTAGAGCTGCCTCGATGCACTCGCCTATGCTTGGGTGTAGGCTGCGCAGTAGGTCCGCGAAGAGATCGACCAGTATTCCGAGATTAGTATTTGGAAACACTTGGGTGCAGAATTTTACCTAGAGGTTTTTAAATTATGCTTTTTAATGTGAAGAAAGAAACAAGTGTATTGATAATAAACGTTCGTTGCAGTTAGCATTCCTTAAACTTGTTTACAAAAAAAAAAAAAAAATTTAAGTAATAATAACTGTAACTTTTAAAGATAGACAAAAATAAATTTAAAATTATTTATTTAAGATTATTAATTTATAGAAAATTTTAAATACCTGATCATGGAATGCTGTCAGCAGTTTGTCATAATACACCCGTAACCAATAGGTAACACTTTCATCCTGAGCAAATTCAATGGTTTTCTTCCATTCCTGAGCTAAGGACACTTTTTGACAGTTATGATAATACTTAAGGAGTTGTGGTAAGCGATCGATTTTCGTGAAAACGTCCACATGAATTTTCGACTGATCTGGAAAGCATAAATTACGAATCAAAGAAAAAGGAAAAATGATAAAATCATGTTTAAAATTATGAGCTTTGATACGAATATGACTGCGGTAAAATAACAAAAAAAAATTAAACTTCTCCACTGCATTGCTCTAATAATAACGCTTGATTATTATCAGAGTAATTAGTGTAACTTATTACGAGGAAACTAAAAAGGGACAAAGGAAAATTTTGAAAAACTATAGTTACCCAAACTTCCAGCGGTGAAAGCTTGCACGAGTTTCGGGCTGGCCAAGGCTTCGAGGCGATTTTTCAAGCCCTCTAATTGCAACTTTTTGTCCTCGTAGTCGGGCGCATTGATCAGCACCGACAGCGATTTCTGCATGCTGAACAAGTTGCTCGAGATTTTTTCCACGTCGCCGGACTCGAAAACATCCTCGATGTCGTTCGCCAATGCCGTCCAATTATCGGCCTGCTTCAGGCTCTCAGTTTTGTTTATCAGCTCCGTCTTCTTCCTGTCGTACTCCTCGAGCATTTCTATCGAGGAGGACGTGCTTTTCTCCACCTGGAACGCGCGTCTTTTAGTCGGTGCTTTTGCCCATTCAACTGCTTTTTACAGTTTCGCATTAAATACGTTACGTTTTCTAGCTCCGTTTTCACGGTGTGCATCTTGTCTTTAAGAAGCAAGGCTTCTTGCTGCAGTAGCTGCGCGTCTCTCATGATTTTCGGCATATTTGGCATGAGGTTTTGGCTGTCGTCCTCCAGGGAAGCATCGATTTGTTGGAGATACAACTGAAGCTTCGTTATGGACGATGATAGATGCGTCTAAGTGTTCAGATGTAAAAGATATTATTGTCAAAAAGTTGCTGCCCTTAAATCTAAAATGAATATAAGCGAACTATTGTTGAAACGTGATAAACTTGACAGAGAAGAGAAGAGATACATTACTTTTATTGAATTTCGAGAACAAAACTATACTCCAAAGATAGAAACTTTAGATAGAGAAACTTATGTTGTATGATAATGTATAGAACTACATGATTGCTGCACTAGTATGCGTAAGAGAATGCTCAACCGCGAGATCAGGTGACGCGCACGTAGACGCGAGTTGTATGAAGAAAGTTTGGGCAATAACAAGAAGGCGAAATGAAGAAACGCTCAGCGAGCGGGGAACGTGGACCGATAAATAATGAAGCGATTCGAGCGGGGAGTAGTCGACAGGCTCGATGTCTAATTACTCGAAGGATCTCTGCAACCTGATCACCGTCAGGTTCGAATTGTAACGGATGATTGCCAAACGCGGTTCAGGAGCCATCGCCGTGTAGGAGGACTGCAGGGTGCATTCGACGTGTTAGTGTATGTAAAGAAAACTTTGATCCAGCACTCTCTCATCGGATAAAAGGGCGCTCAATCGCATTAAAGAGATTCTAGCCTTTCGCGGCCGGCGGGAGGAAAGCGGGGTCCCCTCTCTCTCCCCGCAAGCGGCTCCTTATTCACCTCCGCAGCCCACGAACTCGACATTTTATTTATAATTTTGTTTGTTTCTGTGAGACGTGTAAACGATCAAGATCCGGATACATTTTTGTTCTTTGATTTGATTTTCGATTAAACTGTAGGTTTTTTTGAACATGTTAAATTTCTAAACGTTGAAAGTTTGTATCTCAAAAACGGAATCGCTAAGACCTCTAAAATTTTAACCATAAATAGAAAATATAGTCCATGATAAATATTTAAAATTTCAAAAGATTCTATCGGCATTCATTTTCGGCACCAACGTGCATTCTCATCCGCGCCAAATTAACCCTTAAAGGGCCCGTGGTAATGAATTTCGAAATATATTTTTTTTCTATAGAAAAAGTGCTCTAAAGTCCCGAACATTGGACCAAACTAAAATCAAAAATTGTTTGGTCAATGACCTTACGCCAAATGGCGTATGCCGGTCCGGCACGGTAAAGGCACACGTTGATTGCGACAACATTTTTTATACAATATTCCTCCATTCCAGATTTCTAAAATTCTCAATCTTCAAATCTTTGAACCGAGAAATGTTCGTATTCAATATGGCGGATAAAAAATAAATATTATTAATAATAAATAATAAATAAAAAAGCAGATTCCGGTCCTTTAAGGATTAAAGCGAAGTTGTTTGTTAATCCGTAAAAGCGTGCGTAACGCGTAAACGGCAGGGGTGTAGTCATTCAAGTTGTTAGCTCGTTTCTCATTTACATGCACCTCCCTGCATTTAAGGAATATCTGTCTGCTGTTTCTGATAATATTTTGCTGCATAAAAGATAGCTCCAGTAATAAAAATAAACGGTTCACTTTCAGTAATATCAATAAATTGCAGATGTTTAATCGTAATTAATCATAATCATTGCAGCATTTTAAAAGAACAATACTATTATATAGTTTACAAAAATAATACGTCTGCTTGTATAATATATATATTATAAAAAAAATACAACGAAATTATTAATCGTGGATTCTCGATGTACTAATTATTCTTCACAATTCATTTATTATAAACTGTATAAATACTCCATTGTACTTAAATAAAAAGAGCCTTACAACAACAGACGGCTCCATAGAAAGGCATCTTCCATACGTCGAACTTGTTCTCAAACCCCGATGTATATATCTATACGGCCAGAGCTCGTAAAAAAATCGACAACCAATCGACAATTACCAATAAATAGCGCGGCTTACATATTAAATAAAATTATCGAATAAAATAAATATCGCCTCCCTCGCACTTTATTCAGGGCCTCGCGATAACCCAAGACATTTTTACTGCTCGGCACGTTCGCCGCACGCTCTGTATTATCCGCGGTCTGAAAATAAGCCTGAAAACTCATGTGCGCACATCGAACCGAGAGGGAGAGAAAGAAAGAGAGAGAGAGAGAGAGGGGGGGGGAGGAGAATGCATCGGTGCATTCCCGCGAAGCCGAAGAGCGGAAAAGAAAAAGAGGAGGGAACCGCACCCAGCGAGAAACTCTCGAGCGCTCCTTCTCTCCTGTACGGCTGCGGGGATGCGTGCGCCTGAAATTCACCTGCCAATATTTCAAAAAGCTTCCAACTCCCAAGGAAATGGAGTACTTCAGTCTGTTTTTATCGCCGCCGTTTCTCGCGGATAACAAGCTGGCGCGAGGCGAGCCGTTGTATACTTTACGGCCTTCTTTTTTTTTCCCCCGAGAGAGCGTATCTTCCATTAAATAATTCAGTTTTCATTTTGAAAAATTGCGCGACAGTCGGATTTTCGGTATAATATAAGGCCGCGCGCGATATCCGGCGAATAATTCAAAGGCAACTGTAAATTCCGCCGGAGCGGAAAAGGTATTCAATGTTGCGCGGTGTAAATCGTCACCGTCTCTCTAACTTGCTGCAAGATTCATATTCTATTGCGGACTATATTTTTTATGTTTTCACTCGAAAAAGCGTGCAACTACCGTTGCCTATGTATAGGCTCGGGGAGCATTTCCTGCAGTGTTCATTAATGCATAAGATCGAAGGTTCTGAAAATTTGATGGAATTGAAAAATGCAAACGTAATTAGTCGCTGACGATTATTTTCGCCGCCCTCAGCTCTGATTTCACCTTTTAACGGCGGGGAAATTCCAGATAAAATTTACCTCTGATTGTAGACGTGAAATTTACAAATAAATTCAATGAATTTCTTAAATGAACCTGATGACTGACGATCGATATATCGAGCGCTCGTGGCGTTTAAAGATTAAAAATTAAACTGCTCCCGATGTAGGATTCCTCGGCACGTCGATGAGGTAGAAGCGAATTTTGATCGAACGATGCTCGGAGTGTCGTTGGAAGGCGCGGATTTCTGCGAAGCATCGTGGCCACGGGGCCACGCGACGTAATTCACTGACTGCTCTAGGATTGGGTCTATTCCGCCTTAAGCTTGCTTTTTTATTAGCTGGACAGCAGGAGCGCGGCGAAGACAAAGAGCGTTATACAATATGTGGAATCTGCTTCATGACGCACGCTGTCAGCCGATTGACGAGGTTCGCGCTCTTATCTTCTCCATGTCTAAGAGGTTGTTACGTGATCCTGTCCTCTCCTCTGTATAAGCGGTAGCCGCAAAGGCGCGAACCCGCGAGCGAGTTTGTTTGTTTGTTTGTTTTTTTTTTTCGTAAAAGCAGAACTTTATATTTGTGTAAGGGAATCGGGCATCGCTAGACATCGCTAACCTGGCGGAGTTTTATTAGTTATGTTCAATTTAGTTTGTCAGCGCAAAATTGCGCTGATAATCGTATTTATCTGTTTCGCGCATTAGGCTCCCTTCGGTGGCTTCGAAAAACTCGCGAAAGCGCCCTATACGTATAAATCGCGCTCTCGAAGCCCCGCAAAAAAAAGAAGAAGGCAAACAGGCAGCCACTCGATCGCGCAAGTACCTGGCCGATAGGTTTGTGCCCGAGAGAAGAATCCCTCGCCAAGGGAGAACAAGAGGCCGTAGACGGTGGCGACATAGGGATAGAGCAGGAGAAGAAAACGAGTTTGCATCCGCAAAAATCCCGAGACAGTGTCAGTGACCAACCGACGCTCTGCACTTATCTCCCTCTCTCTTTCTTTCGCTCCCCTGCTCCCACTTGCATGCGCGTTATAAACCTCCTCCTTTTCTGCTTCGCGCGCTCAAGTTCAATGGAGAAAAGAGTACCTCTATCGGGGAGAAAAAGCAAGAGTCCAAGGATAGGTGACAAAAAGGCCCCTCCTCCAACTCGGCGCGGGCACGGCGGAAGAGGACAGAACGAAAACAGCAGCGCGGTATATTATACGAGCGATAAAGGGAGAGGGAAAGTCGAGCGCGGCGCAGCAGCGCGAAGGCCGAAAAAGCACGCGCGCAAGGCACGAAAGCAAAAGCACCGACGCTCGGCGCCTGTGTGCGTCGCGATCGCGCGCGCCCCTTGCGTGTGTCGGTGCGGATAGGGCAGAGCAGAGAGGAGAAGCAGACGGAGAAAGAGACCGCGCGGACCCTTGCGTAGTAGAGCGAGTCTCTCTGTCGCGGGCAGGCTACCTTACCTCGATGTTGTCGCGCGCCTCCACGGCTCTGCACATCTTGTTGATCCAGTCGACCGGGTCAAAGTCGCTGCCGAACGCCGCGATGTCCTGCAACGAGAGTCTCCATTAGATCATTTGCTCGTGTCGGTCGCGCGCGACTTTTCACCGAGTCATCCACGTCGCCCTTGACGCCGTGCGCGACCAAAGCCTGGCCGCACATGCACACCGACGAGCGCTCAGTGACCCAAGTTTGTTTATATCGCCGAGGTTAAGCAAGTGCGGCAAAGACTCAGTGTGTTCTTTTCATCGGGAAGATTCTACTGCTGCTCCTCGACTAGCAGTCACGCGGTGCACTCACGAAGAAAGACAGTGAGCAGGTCAGTTACGCTCCTTAAGTCAGCCACCGAAGATACCCGAGTCTCCGCGCTCCGCGGTGAATTTCGAGGTTAGGATACACGTCGAAGCTCTCTCACCATTTTATCCATGATGACGAGGCGATTCGGTCGCCCCGACTCGTCGGAAGTTATACTGAATTGCACCTCGTGGTCCTCCTCGGCCAGGCCAGTTTTTCGCTGATTTACAGGGAGGCAGGACGATTTGGCAGCTGCGGCTGCAATGCCACGCAACGATAATTCGACGTCGCGTCGCTCTCGGCGCCTCGTGCATGCATACTCGCGTTGTGTGCGGGAAAAAGAACGCGCCCGAAACAGAGAGAAAGAGAGAGAGAGAGAGAGAGAGAGAGCGGCTAGGTGGGAAAGAGTAGGGTGGCCGCGCCGTCGGCGATGCCAAGAGCTACAGTCCCCTCTCTGTCTCGCCTACCTATCGCGTGTAATCAGCATGTGCAGGGCGGCCCCGCCGGTTTGTTGTGCTTTTTTTCCGGTCTCCTTTGCAGACGCGCTGACAGCTGAAACAATTCGCGCCCCGCTCGCGCGGGTCAGAGCCTTGCTCTCGGGGCCTCGTCGATCGCGCGGCTTCGCGATGCTTTTTAAACGAAAATTCGCTTAGGCTCGGATTTTCCAGGATTGGTTAGTTTTTCGATTCGTGCAGCTTTTATTAAAGTCCATTTAAATTTCAAGAGTCGTTAAAGCATTTTTCAAGATATTTTTTTAAAGATTCTTTTATAAAAAGTTATACGACCAATTTAATTAACGTTGTTTCTTAAATAAAACGGTCATTTTCCAGTAGATGAAAAATAAGTTTTTATTTCGATCAGGATATCGTTTGATGTATTAGAGTACACGGCTCAATTACTCGACGCACAAGAATGCACTTCTAGTTTACGTCTTCTGTATAATGGCATCAGGACTATGATGAGGACTGCAATTAAAGAATATATGCTTAATTAATTAACGGAATGCACAAAAGTAATAAAAAAAGTTATTTAATTTACAACATTATTCGCTTCAGCGTTTAATGAGTTCCATAACTTTGTTAAATATCGAGGACTTCTTTCGTTAAATTAAAATCTTCTGAAATATTGGTAACTTAAATTGTTTTGAATATATCATATAATCTCTCTTAAACTTTTGATCGCAACTGAACTTCAAGTGTCTCTACAAATTAAAAGTTCTTTCTAGCAACTGAAATTTTAAAGAAAATCGAACATCCATCAGTAATAAGATTATATGAATAAAGTACTTGAAAGCGATACTTGTAATTAACTAGAGGATGAAAAAAAAAGTCTGCTGGCTCATTACCGCATCGACGCTCGATACTTAATTAATTTCGTTTTAAAAGTTTTGAAAAAAACTAAATAAATTTTTCTATCCATATTATAAATAATAATAGTTTATCAGAGACGATAAGCCAATGTTAAAAACCTGATAAAGATGTATGACGTTTTAACCGAGGTGCTAAAGTCGTCGCCGATGTTTTATTCAGGGCGTCGGAGTCTCGCTATATAAGATTCATTTGGCGAAACATTGCATAATCTGGCAGATACATCAAGATAAATTCTTTTTATTATTTTTGATACATTCAAATTGCAAAGTCGATGACTCTAATAATTCAGAGTGATGAAAATCAATCAGCGCGTTTTCGCTACAAAGGAAAATTCCCTTTTCCAATAAAGTTTATAACAAATACGTCGCGAAGTCTTGCTTTATTAAAAAATGTTCTTACTTCGTTAAGTCGCTAATAAGTAAGTTATGAAAGTGTCTACACGCCTCAAATTTCCATTTAATTAAAACTTAAAACCGTTAATAAAATGTCTCATTTAAAACTCTTAGAAATGTATATATATATATTCTTAGATATATATATATATATTCTTAAGTTTACGAAAGAAAGAGCTTCGAGATCCGTAAACGCTAATTGGTCGAGTTTTAATAACGCGCCAAATTTCTCGGACAAAAATGAAGCTGCATCGAACGAAAAAAGCAACTATAGCGCGACGTGCATAGCAATTTACGGATTGAAAACGCGCGCGATCCGTAAAGCATAAGACGGAGTTTCGTCCGTGGGTAGCCGCGGATTAGCAAAGAGATCCGGGAAACCGAAGAATGTTGCGGCCAGCGCTAGATTTAAGAAACGAAAAAAAGCCCCGGGGAGAATAAGTACCCCGGGGCGTTTTCTCGCCCTCCTCTGCGCCGTCACACAGGCTTCGGGCTCTCGCGTCTGTGTGCATGGCGGTGCAGCGTGGGAGAGAGAGAGAGAGGAATAGTGGGCACCTCTCGCTCGCTCGCACGCGTGTCGCACGGATTCGCCTGCATGTGCAAACACTGCAGAATTTATCGACCCTCGGCTGGTAGCTACCGCCGCCGCCGCCTCCGCGTGCAGACGGCGGGAGTTGCCGCCATCTCCCTCTCTCTCTCTCTCTCTCTCCCTCTCGGCTGCGCGCGAGAGCTAGTTAAGTGCGCTCGGTGCAGGGGGAGCGAAGCAGAGCTTAGGTTAGGATCCATGACGACGAGGACTCGCACGAGAGTCTCGCGCGCGCACTCGAGCCGTCGTCGTCTTCCTCTCGCGAGTGAGTGCATCGGTTTGTAGCGGCCAGGGGCATCGGCAGCAGCTACTGACAGAGAAGATATATCAGCCACTGAAGCTCCGTATACTTACGCCAGTGATCCACGTCGCCGCCAGCGCGCTTTTTTCTCGCTCCAAGAGATCATACTCTTAGCCCCGGGGAGCATCTCTCTCTCGAAGGACGACGTTATTGTTCGACTTTTGTTTCTCCGCTTCCTTCCTTTCGATCTTTAAGACCCGAGCGGAGCGGGCAAGTCAGACAGAGAGGGATGCTAAAGGCGCCGCGGTCTTCCAAGGACGTTCTCGAGAAAGTGCCTGGATGTACGTACGTGTTGTTGCACATAAAACTTTTTTTGCGTTACCTCTTTCCCCCCAACCGCGTTCTCCTCGAGACAGATAGATAGAGAGAGTGGGAGAGATCGCTTTTGATCTCTTTCGGAGCGAGTTCCGGCATCAGCGGTGCATATACATATATATACAGGTAGCGAGCGCAATCATATTCGCGACTGCTCGAGCCCGATGCGTTTCTGCATTTTTTTTCTCTCGTGTGCCCAAGTACGTAGACGCACGCACACACACGGAGGCACCACTGAAGATATCGTTCTCGCTCTCCCCCCCCCCCTCCCCTCGCTAGAGGCGAGGCGTGGGAAGGGAGTGAGGGAGCTCAAGCAGAAGACGTGGCGCGCGCATTCTGTCTGCTCCTTACACGTACGCTCGCTTTTTTTTTCTCTTTCTTCTTTTCAATTTATCTCTGTGTAGAATACATATGTATATTTATTTATATACATGTAGTCGTGTCTGTCAATCCTGCTGTGTCTCTGTCCGCACCCCCGACGTGTGCGTGCTAATTTTCGGGCTTAGCCGCCGCCGCGCGCTACCGCCGAGTATACGACGGCGACGGGCCATATTGGCTCAGTCCAGCAGCAGCATG
>UCOM01002055.1:0-31415 GCA_900474385.1 Ormyrus pomaceus | reverse complement strand
AAAATTATTTTTTATTTATCAATTATAAAGATAATTTACTAAACAATATTTTAAAAATACCAGAAGTAGTTGATGTTGGAGGTACCGGAGGCATCGATGATATAGATGAAACATCATCTATAGGAAGATCTGTCTCAGGTACTGAGGGCAAATCAGGTATCGCAGTTTCTGTTTCTACCTTTTTGATTCCTTTCAAAGATTCAGCTCTGTCCAAAGCATGTCGAACAAGGTTTGTTATTTTTGATTTTTCATTACTTGTAACTTTCTAAAAATTTCATTGGTTATTTATTTTATATAAATTTTTAAATTATATTAAACTTACAGCTTTTAAACCAAGTTCGGCTGCATTAGTATATAATTTAATTGCTTCTTCTTTAAAACCTGCTTCATCGGCATCAAGAGCTTGATTCAACAAAAATTTACATCTTTGTAAATCACTTTCAGTATTTATTTCTGCTTCATGTTTTTTTCTTTCCTCTTCCAAAACTAAAAACATTAATTTGTGAATTTACTACAAAAAATTAGTGAGCTTAAAACTCATTAGTATGTTACATTGTTACAACATTATTGTAATATATTTTTCTATTGTATTTTTGTATAGATATTAAATAATTAAATTACAGCATTATTAAATCTTTCACATACTTAGTTTTTGAATTTCTACAATTCTTTCCTGATATTCTGTATATTTTTCAGCTAAAGCAGGAACAGTAGATAAATTTTTTAGAAGCTTAGCAGCAATGCCATAATAATAAATAGCTTGTTTATACTGTTCATTTTTATCAAAATCGACTGCTCTTCTTGCTGCATCTAATGCAGCTTCTAAAGTTTGATCCATTTTATTTTCTAATAAATTAAAAATTTTTTAATTTATCATAAAATTTTCAAAATTATTTTTAAAATCGATAATATCTTAAACATCTTTAACGAACTAAATTTTATTAACTCTAAAATTGTCCTCATTAGTCATCACCTCTGATCGTGCTTGACAATGTAACACATATTTGTTTTCTTTTTTTGTTATATTGACGAAACGTCATACACACACACGGTATCATATAGGTACTACATATAGATAATAGCTGATGGCTGCTCATGCGAATCATGATTTGCGACAGATTTGAAATAATACTTTCATAATTGATAAATTGATATATATTTATAGAAATTACTTCCATTTACAGGTACATATTATATACATAACAGATTAAAATAATATATGAAATTGATTCGTCATTATCCTGGTAATTAACACAATTTTGTATTAAATACACTGCAAATTAATAGAAAACCCTTTGCTTTACATTAAGAGTATAGTATAAATAGAAGTTGAGTATTTGCACCAGAACGGATAAGATTTTACAGAACACACTTTTTCAGAAGGATATTAGTGTATAATAAAAATTCTATTGTGCACTAGAATATTTATTAGATATACGATCTTTTCAGATTTTATAAGATTTTTTCAACAGGATAAACTCTGAAGTCCAACTTTTGTTAAAGTACTTTTTTTAAATTATTTTCGGCATTAAAATTTGCATTTTTTCTGTTTTAGAATTTTAAAATATAATAATATATATCTTCTCTAATACACCTTAAAGAACTAAAAAGTAATAATAATGGAAGTATGTATTCTTTCTTGACATTGTGCTCATATAAGGAATACCAAAAGAATGTGTATATTGATAGGGAAGTGAAGAAAAGAAATAAAATCTTCAAAAAGTCAATTTATTGACTAAATAATTAATTATCAACTTAACGAAAAAAAATTTGATTTAAATTTGAAGCACATAATTGTTGAAATTTTGCATATGTTTCATCAGCAATTGCACGAACCCAGATTTCAATGTGCTGCAACGTTGTGGAACTAACGCACCACCTGTTATTAACGTTCTTTTTACGTTTTTTTACTTTTACATTAATGTATTTTCTTTTGAAAATAAGTAATAAATAAATGTAGTCAAAACGCAAAAAAGAACTTATTTGATATATAAAGATTAATTTGTATATATTTCAACTCATAGTATTGCCCGGTCCAACTTCGGTACGGTTCAAATACTGCCCAAATAAAATAATTTTTTAAATGTAATAATGAATGTATTTAAAAATTCTAAATAAGAGTTGGATTAATTTTCAAAATACACTTCCAGCTCTTCATGTCCATATTATGCACATATATGGGCAAATCCACAGCAGTTTTAACTTTTATACTGCGTGACGATTTTTTTTGGTGTAATTTAATTGCTGCTACTCACTTGCCGTGCGAAGTATATAATGAATTAGACTGACTTTAAAATATTTAATCTGAAATAATAAACGATTTCTAAAATCGGCATAAATGTGCAACACATACCAGCAAAAAAATGCATAAGAATATCCAAAAAAGTGCCTATTTCAAAATGGTACGCATTTTTACGTTGTGCCAATACGCTGGACATTAATATATGCCGATATAAAAATCATATAGTGAAATAAAAATTAAAACTACGCGAGAATTCCCCATAAATTGATCAGTTCTTTCGAAGTCTGAACGAAAAAGACGACATGTAATGTCTTCTCGCGGGAAAATAAATCCAGGTGATACGCATTTTTTTTTATTGCCAAGTTATAACAAAAGTTAATCAATTATGCAGAGATTTAGATCGAAAAGCATCACGTTTTGAAAATAATAGTAAATATACGCGTTATGTGCATATCATCCTACAGATTTTGCGATTGATTTTATATTATATAATTTGAAATATAATCAAATCCAATAAATTACTAAAAAATTATTCAAATAATTAAAGATGAGATCGGTAAATCAAACCGACGAAACGTCGCTTTAATAAAACAAAAAAAAAGAGAAACTTGTCTTCTTTGTAGCATTGCTTTCAACAAATTTAACAATCAACTTCCTCAAAACACCTCGAAGAGATGCAATAATTAATTGTAGAAATTAAAATTATATTATTTAATTTCTTTTAATTAAAAAATACTTGCTAATTAATTGGCAACGGTTTTAAAATTTCGTAGTGATTTTTGTGAAAACACATGAAATAAAAACTAAGAAATGGCATTGAATATTTAGATTTTTAAAAAATTTTAAAAGATCATTTTTTTTTAAATTTTTGTAGAAACAAAAAAGGCCGGTTTTATTCTGACTTCTGAATTGAATCGTTTTCATTTTTTTACTTATCACATTATAAGTTTACGTTAGGAAAAATATAATATGTAATATAGAAAGACAGATTGATTTTATTAGACCGTCTTACATTTATCAAAGTATAAAACCATTACTAAAAATAACCTCCTAATTTAAAAAATGTTTCCAAAATAATTTAACTTTGGTTATGATTTCTTAGCTGTCTCTTCTTTTCGATCACTTCCTCCCACCGGATGTCAAAATAAGATAACAACAGGGTTACAGAAGGTTTATACATATTTTTAATGGCATAGAGGGATCTAATGTAAGTACGGATTTCTTTAAAAAAGAAAATCGAACAAATTTCTATTAAATGATCATTTTTATTATAGAAATGTTTTAACATAGATCATCTTATTTTGTAGCTGTGGGCGCAGATTGATTAGAAGACTTCGAGTCTCGCATGGATGCACTACGTCTTCTTTTGAGTTCTTCCTGGCGCTTAGCTTTGGCTTCCTTTTGCCTTTGAGCTAACAATTTCGCATATTCAGCTGCCTGCTCTTTACGAGCTAAACAACGCCTTTTCTTAAGTGCTACACGGTGCCTTTTCCTCTGAAAAATGAATATTTTTAATATTATAATTTAATATTCTTTTCGATATACGGATGCGTAAAATTAGATTTTAGGCATTTTGGAATGTTTTACAATCGTTTTTACGTCCCTTATATCAAAAAATATTGTTTGACACGCGTGAGAAATATGATTCTCGGGCGAGGGTAACTATATCCCTCGCTTCGCTCGGGCGCTAAACTCACCCTCTTCCGAGAATCAACTTTTTGTTTTGTAGAAGGACGTAAAATCGAAATTTACACACCTATGTATCAAAAAGTACTATTAAAAATAAGTTTTACCTGTAAAGTAAGAGGCGTGATAAGACGCTGAATTTTCGGTGCCTTAAAGCGTTCTTTCTTTCCTTCCTTTTGGACTGGGCGTTTCACAACAAATCTTCTCACATCATCTTGTTTCGTTAAATTGAAAAGCTTGCGAATTTTGCTAGCTCTTTTAGGTCCCAAGCGACGGGGAATATTTGTATCAGTTAAACCAGGGATTTCCTAAAAATTAATAATATAAATTATTAATAAGTAGATATGCAAAATTAGACAATTCAAAAGGAGAAATTGTGCAATAGATTATACTCCTAATTTATTTTTTGGGGTTTTATTTAACATACTCTATTATTTTGAATTTATTTTTATTTAAAGAAATTTTATGGATGAATAACTTACAATAACATAAATTTTTATTAGCTATACTGTGAGGAGGACTTAATCAATTCCATTCAAAAAATTACCAGTTCTTTCTAGGGTTGAGATAAAAATGTGGAGAAAGAATCCTGTGTTACAAAAGTCAGGAAGAATCCACATGAACACCCAACCCCTACCCTGTATCCCGTACCCTGACCCCGTCCGATTTTTTCATCGAGTACTTCCTCTCTACTATTTTATACTTCTCGTGTCTCTCGTATCGAGATCACCGAGAAGTATAAAGTATTATAACTGAAGAATTCGATAAAAAATCGGACAGGATCAGGGTATGAGGTACGGGGTAGGGGTCGGGTGTCTATGTGGATTCTCCCTTATGAACAGAAAAGTGAAGGCAACATAAACAGATTTTTAACTGTCTTGGAAAAAAAACTTGAAAACTTTAAATATACGCTATTTTTATATACGCGATATCAGAAAGTTTAGGATATTACAATAAGTTTAATATATCATACCTGTTCGCCTTTCTTAATTATTACAAGAGCCAACACTGACAAGTTAGCATCTACAATGCAACCACGAACAGATTTGCGTTTTCGCTCACCGTCACGTCGAGGTCTGTAGCATGAATGACCTTTAGAAAGTAGTAAACGAACTCGTCCTGTAATAGAATATTTTTTTAACAATTATTTACAATTTTTTTTATTGAGAAATATTTATAAAACAGAATTGACAGTATCAAAAGCAATAACAAACTCAATAAATTGCTAATTGTAAAAAGACTACTTATGTTAACTAAAACTGTTATCTAAATTTTGCAAAAAACTAAATTTCTAGATTTTAAAATATATTTTTATATTAATAATTAATACGTTTCTAATTCATAAAATTTTTTCTTATCACTATAAAATAATAATTAAAGATTTTGAAAAAAATTTTTTTATTAAATCTCTTTTTGAAATTAAAATGAAAGCTATTGTATGTAGTCGTGAATCTCATGCATTTTTGAAAAATAGTTAAAATTTTAAGTCAAAATCTTTAGTGTAGTATAAATAAGATCAATTATTAAAAAATTATGAAAGTTTTATAAATAGAATAAAAATGGATAAAAAAATTAATTTTTTAAATACATCAATGTATGATTTTCAATAATTTAAAACATTAAAATGTTCAAAAATAAAATCTTTTAAAATACATGATTAACTGCATTATTATTTTCTTGAATATTAGTTTTAATTTTAACCTAAATTAAAAATATTTTATTTTAAAAATGGTTAGACAATAAGAATTCAAAGAACTGGGTATTATTATGCAGAAAAAAATATTGTTAATAATCCTTTTAATGTTCACTTTTTAATATGATTGAAATAATTATTTATAAATTATGTCGTCTAAAAATGTTATGTAAAGTATTATTATACTAAATTTATCTTATATTCTATTAATAAAATAAATGTATAACAAAATTTGTTAAAAATTTCATCCAAAAAAAACCATGTAGGTGCAACAAATAGTTTGAAACTAAAAATTTTCAATTCATGCTAAATTTAAAATAAAATAAAAAAAATATAATAAATAAATACCATTAGTTAGGATTCCTTGTTTCATTGGAAAACCTTGTTTATCATTTCCTCCCGCAACACGAACCACATAACCTTTCCATTCATCTCCTAGTGAATCAGCTTCAACTTCAGCACCCATGCGCTTTTCATAAAATATTCTTAATTTATGCTCATCAGCAATTTCAAAAAGTTTTTGACATCCCGTTGCAGGGAAGGACACGTTTAGCTGGAATAAATAAATGAAAATGATTAAATAAGAAATATAATGAGATTCTTTATTTATTTATTTATTATTAATTTATTTAAACAATATACATATACATATATATATATATATATATTATAAGTAAATTGTTAGAGAAAAATCTTCAATTTGAGAATAAAGAATCTATCGATTTTTATCCAAAAAGTCTAAAGATCCCTCTAAACATCAAAACAGTAAAAAAATTTCATTTTGAAAAACCTTGATTTTAACAACGATTATCGTTTTGTTAAAAATTGTTATAAAAAGAAAAGCTTAAAAAATGTTTATCTATTTGTTCTGTATATATTGAAAAATTTTTGTAATATATGTAACTATTTTTGGTGCAATGAATTAAAATTATAACTAAAATATATAAATATATATAAATAATAAGTAAAAAACTATCAATATTGTGTTTTTTAACGTGAAAATAAAGAAAGACTAATAAAAGCCACGTGTTAGTCTTATAACCTAAAAAACGATCTTTTAACTACATTTTTATCAAAACTGCGAATTTATGCATAAACATATATATCTCAACTTAAAGTTAATAATATGTTGAATAAAAAACCGTTCCAATAAATTGTTTAGCTATTACGAGATATACATACTAATAGTTAAATTTACCTTCATTTTTCAAGCGAGCCAAACTCTTAGAGCATGAAAAACATAAAGGGGATATCGAGGCCTTTCAGTCCAGGAACTGGATTCTGTAAATTTAACGCAGCGCCACCTTTGTCGTTAAGAGTGCTCCTCACAGCGACTGGAACGCCACAAATCACAATAGCCACGATTTTGCCACAAAACGTTCAAAGCCTATTTTATTTAATTTAATTTATATTAAAAAAGATTATTAGAAACTATTAACGTAGCTTTCCCGCGTGTAGGTATTATTTGAGAATATTTAAAAAAAAAGTTTCACATAGAAAAAATCAAAAATGAAAACGTAATCTGTCGAGAAAATTTGAACTGCAACAAGTAGACGATTTATGTTTATCTTATTATTATAAAAAATACCTCTTTCAGATATCTTTCATCTTAAAAATGACTTTTGGATGAATATTGGATGTCGTTTTCCTTAGTGGGTACACGCGGGAAAGCTACGTTAATAGTTTCTATTATCTTTTTTTAACATAAATTAAAAAAATATGTTTTAAAAGTTTCGTGGCATTCCAGTCGCTGTATATTTCTCACTTTTCATGCGTCAGCTTTATCGCAGGTTCTTCATCCACGGTCGTATGATTCAATGACCACGCAATTTTTGCATTTCCCGCCCACTGTTATTCTAGCGCGCATGCGCATTGATATATGTTGTTGGTGATGTATAGGTATAGCCGCGACAAAAAGCTCATTTTAAGAGTTTGGGACACCTTGCAGCTGAATTCCGGATGAAGTTTAATATGTATTTATTTATTATTTATTATTATTATATTTTATATATTTATTTCCGGATGCAGTTTCTAAATATAAAAGATATACTTCCGACGTTATTAGCCTCGTTCACCCTGAATTCAGCTGCAGGTTGCCCCAAGAGAATTTTATCCAACAACCCTGCGCAGTGCGCAGTAGTGATACAAATTTATTACGCCTGCAGAAGACGAGAAGACAGACCGGCAAATTGACGATAAACAAAAACAATACGATTTAACACATTTATTTAGAGTTTATAAATTAGTAAAAGAAGTTGTGATTTTAAATAATTATAAATAAGAAGTACAAAAATAATAAAATATTCATTGCCTTGAAGTCCGATATTGGTAGGTGAACATATACAAAAGAAAAATAAGCTTGAAAAATAAACGGTTTATACGATTATACGATTATCGTTACATCTGCAGTACTAGTATATTTTCATTTACAAATCTCAGTTCTAAATTAAAGATGGTTATACTTATTTTTTGCAATATTGTCTTTTTTAAATAGTTCAAATGCAGTAAAAACTTGTTGACTGTCAGTTGATATGAGTTTAGTGCAAAAAATAGGTTATATTACTATTGTCTATTGGAGTTATCAAATTTCTTTGAGCATTTTTTATAAAGTGTATAAAACTTATTTTTCAAAAAAAAAATTACTTGATATTTCTTCATTGGGAAAGTGGGCTATTGTTACAGGCTGTTCTCGTAGCATAGGTAAAGCTTTTGCTGAAATTTTAGCTAAGCAAGGATTAAATTTAATTCTTATTAATCATCCTAACACCCAAGATTCAATAAAAGATTTTTCTAAAAATTTAGAGTCTTTCTATGGCATTAATACTAAAATTATCTATTTGAATATTTCTGAAGGCTTAGAAGCTTATAAAGCTGTAGAAAATGAAATAGTAGACTTAGAAATTGGAATATTAATCAATAATTTTGGCTACAACAGCCCACATCCAGAATATTTTCTTGATTTGCCTCATAATGATAAGATTTATACAAACATTATTAATTATAATGCTGTTGTAACAACCAATATGTGTCGGATTATTTTACCACAAATGGTATTAAGACGAAAAGGAGCTATCATTAACATTGCATCTTCAGCAGCTGTGATCCCAAGTCCATTGTTAACAGTATATGCAGCAACAAAAGCTTACATTTTGAAATTCAGTAAGGGTCTTCACATGGAATACAATAAATATGGAATTGTAGTACAGTGTTTGTTACCTGCAAGTGTAGCTAATGCTTCAAATTGTACATTTTCTTCAAATAGTTGGTTCTTACCAACTCCTGAACAATATGTTGAGAGTGCCATTAAAACAATAGGAAAAAATGAAATAACAACTGGTTTTTTTCCTCATTCTGTTTTTCTGTGGATTGTGCAATTAATTGACAAATTTTCACCTACATTATTAATTTTTGCAATTACTAGAGTTATGGAAATAAATAGGAATCGTATTATTCAAAAATACATCTGTTAATATTTTGCTAGTTTTTTCTTAAACTTTTTATCGTTAATTTGTTGCTGAACCATTTTAAATTGTGATATTTAAACAACTAAACTTTATTAACTACATTATACAACTAAATACTGTTTGTGTACTTTATCCTGATCAAAATTTTATTACAACTTTATTCGCTTTTGGATTTTTTGGAATTATAGAATAGAATGTATGATTTGTTATTTTAAATATTTTTAATATTTAATATATTAATCATTTTTAACAAAGAATTTATAATTACAGATACTAAAACAAGTAGTCATACAAGAGATATGGAAGTAAGACACCTACCTAATGCTTATGAGGATTATTCAAAAGAAAAACAATGTCTTGTACTTAATAGCAGTGGTAAAGATGTAAGTAAAAAATTAAAGAAAATATTGTTTACTACATTGCAAGTTGTACAATAAATAAAATTATTTAATTTAGATTCATGATAAATTTCGGGAAAAATTAAGAACTGGAACTAAAATTTTAATGCAAAGATTGGAAAATCATAGAAAAAATTGGTACAGTTTAGATGATAATTCACTTTACACAGGATTACCTGGAATTGGTTATGCATTTTATCATTATGGAAGATACTTTGAAGATAAAAGTTATATATCAGTAAGTTTCAAATTTAAGTAACTATATTTTAGTTTATTTATAAAAAAAACCACTGTTAATTGAATTAGCAGAATGCTTTCTCAAAGAGACTTTAAAATAAAGTATTTTTCCAATATATTTTATCAATTCAATTGTTAAAAAAAAGAAAAAAGATGCATTCTAAAAATCGAAAAATTACTTTAAAAAAACGCTCATAAAATGATCTCTCACTCACACATACTCTAGGAGGAAGCAATAACTTTAGAACAATCTAAAAGAAATATGCAAATAAAAAAGAAATCAAGAGTAAATTAAGAATATGAATGTATATTTTATATATCTTTGAGATATACCGTCGAAAAAAGTTATTCGTAATGCATGAAAAATTTTAATTTAAAAAAAAATAGATACTTTCTCAAATCCGCACTTTTTAAAACTAACTTACGAGTAGTCTCAAAATACATAAATCCTTAGAAAATCAGGAGTATTGAGAATATCAATCTATATTTTATATTTTTCCAGTAAAAAATGAAGAAAATAGTACATTTCGATACTAGTGGGAGAAATTGATTTTACCCTCGCGTGGACGTTTGTGCCCGATAGAAGCGAGGGTGAAAGGTAACACGAAGTTAAAATCACCTTCTCGCTCGCGTATCGAACAGTATTTTTTTATACGACGTGTACATTGGCTTGATTTAGCTCGTTTTTATTCAAGCGTGTGCGAAATCGAGTCTAATGCACGAAGTATCAAAAAATTATTTTTGAAAAAAAGAACATTTTTCCAAAACTCTTTATTTTATCTAAAATAGATCTTTAAAATCATTCAATTGACTCCAAAATTTAACCAGTTCTAAGTTGAGACCTACTTAAGATGTATGTAAAATTTCGACTTATATGCATCCGTTAGAGGCTTTAGTCATGACATATATAGATTTTTTAAATCTTATTTTTCTATTTGGGAACCGAAAAAACATTGAAATAAATCAAAATCTCGAATTTGAAAATGTGTACTGTTACAAATCTTTTTCTTTGAGAAAACGAAATATTTTGAATAAAAATATTTTTTAGAAAAGTGCAGAGTTGGTGCTAAAAAGTGTTGAAACCTTGAGAGGCAAAAGATATGTGACGTTTTTAACAGGAAATGCAGGAGGTCTTGCCTTGGGTGCTGTAATATTTAATTTGTATGTGGACAAGGAAGAATCAAAGAACATGATTAGAAAGTTAGTTGCTTAATATAATAGTGCCAATAATTTCATTTCTCTTTTAATCAAATAATTATTTATTGCAGATTGACTTCTCTATCACCTTACGTTGTTGACGAGGGCTCTGACATACCTGATGAATTACTCTACGGCAGAGCAGGATACTTGTATTCTCTTTTATTTGTTAATAAGCACATTTCACCTGCTCCTGTAAAAGACCAACTAATTAAGCAGGTACTTTAAGAATCTACTATTTAAGTTGTAAACAAAAAAAATTAAATTTTAATTAATTAAAATAAGTTCTGATTATTAAAGGTTATCAATTGCATATTAAATTCTGGAAGAAATTATGCCAAAGCTAACCATATTAAATCACCTTTGATGTATATGTGGCATGATTCTGAGTATCTTGGTGGTGCTCATGGTTTAGCTGGAATACTTTACATATTATTACAAGTAAGCTATGAATTATTTTCTTTTATTATTTTCACTGAATTATAATGTGTTGTATTGTCTTAAAATAAACTATAATTAATTCTTTCATAAATTAAAATTATTAAGGCTGAAGAGTATTTATCAGAAGATCAGTTAAAAAATGAAATAGAACCATCACTTCAATGGTTGGAGAATCTAAAGTATCCTTCTGGAAATTTTCCATCTTCTGTTGGTCGAACAAGTGATAAATTAGTTCATTGGTGCCATGGAGCCCCTTCAATGACAATGCTATTTGGCTTGGCTTACCAGGTAACTTATCAAAATCTTTCTTATTTTTATAATTATTTAAAATAATTTTTAAATTGAAATAATTTTAATTGTAGATTTTCCAAAAAGATCAATACTTAAATACAGCTCTTGAATGTGGAGAAGTAATTTGGCAAAGAGGACTGTTAAAAAAAGGATGTGGAATTTGTCATGGAGTTGCTGGAAATGCCTATTCATTTTTAAGTCTTTTCCAGTTGACAAAGGTAATTTATGACCATTGAGATTTATTATTTTTGGAAATATGATTTTTTATGTAAATAAAGAATTGGAAATTATAAATAGAAAGTTTTCTGCCTGCATTTTAGGATCCAAAGCATTTATACAGAGCTTGTAAATTTGCGGAATGGTGTATGGATTATGATGCACACCAGAAAAGACCTGCTGACAGACCTTTTTCACTTTTTGAAGGTAATTTTTTTCTATATTTTACTTTCAAACAATTTTAAGAATCAAAATCTTTAATACCTATACTTAAAATTTTCAGGTTTAGCAGGAACTATTTACTTCCTTGTAGATTTGCAAAAACCAATGCAAGCTAAATTTCCAGGTTATACCTTATAAGGAAAACTAAGAAGACTTATTTATTTATCAATATTTATTAAATTTTATTTTATATTTAAACGATTCTTGTAGTCATTCAAATTACTACTAACTTTGGTATATATACAAATTGCATATATATTTATTCTCAATACAGACTTAAATATCTGAGTTGCAGATATGTAGAGAAATTGTGATAGTGTTCCAAAATTTTTGGTCACCGTAATGAAAAAAATAAAGTAATTTATAAAAATTTTTCTTATAAATTAACTTGTATTACATTGTTATTTTAAAACTTATATTTAAAAATAATACATATTAATTATAATTTTTATTAAAACGTTTGACAGTTTCTATAAATGAAATGCAAGATGTTGACCTCGTATTAAATTTAAGTCTTTTATAAAAATTTGTAAAATATCTCTATATATTTTACAAAATCTTCTGAAAATTTTTCAAAACTATAATGTCGGTAACTATGTAAAAATTTTACGATTTTTTATTTTAAATTAAATATATTAAAAAAGGAAATTCAACTTATAATTCATTCAATTTCGCTATTTTTTTACAAATATATTACATTCATAATATTTTTGTGTTCTTTCACTTTTTATCAGTGCGACGGTGCAATCTTAAGATAAGTCTTGTACTCAGTAAACCATCCTTCATTAAGTTGTAGCGTGCCACTGAACATTGACGAAGTAGTTTTATTGAAGTTCTTATATAAAAATGTCTGTGCTAAATACAAAATTATATGTGTCCAGACGAACCGTCTTTCCTGACCGTGTACAACCATCTATTTTAGTAGTTTCAGAAGGCAAAATTAAAAAAATATTACTTTGCGCGGATGATAACCAAATCAATGAAGAACTGAAAGTAAGTATTAGAAATTTTAAACAATTAACAGAATAATAAATTAAAGATGAATTTATTTATTGCTGTAAAATGAAGAACTATCCAGATGTCGAATGCGAAGATTTTGGTAATCTGATATTAATGCCCGGAATCGTAGATTCTCATGTCCACGTCAACGAACCTGGTCGTACTCATTGGGAGGGCTTTTGGACAGCTACAAGAGCCGCTGCAGCCGGAGGCATAACGACTATTATAGATATGCCACTGTGCGTATAGTTGATGAAACTTACACGTCGTAGATAAGAGCAAAATTAGTTAGAAACAATCATCTTATTTGTTATTAAAGCTTATATATAGACATTGTTTCAGTAAAATAATTCATTTTTTTCAATTCAATAATCATCAGTTTATTTTTACTTGAAAAACTTGACGAGTTTTTTTTTATAATTTTCGAAGTGAACATGCATGTCAGTTTGTAAAACATTAAATATCATTTGCTACATTGGAGATGCGTATTGCAAAACTCATATCAAAAGATAATAATTAATGAACATTTAAAAATTCAAAATTTTTTGTTTAAAAAACAAATTTTTGAGCAAATTGTTTAACAATATATTTATATTACGTTATAAATTAATGATATAAGTTGCTTTAGTTGATTTTACTTGATTTTAAGATAGTTTATTTAGATAATATTTGATATTTGAGAAAGGAAATAATGAATGAATCTAGTAATGAACTATTGAAAAAATTATATATTTGTTTTGATTATTGTTAAAAATGATATCTTGTTTATACATTTTTTTATTCTACTGGTCTTGTGAGCTAAGGTTTTTTTGGAGTTCTCGTCTTCAGGTCCTTTGCGACATATTTCTTACTTACCGATTAAGAAACGCCGACGAAATAGAATTTTTTCTTTTTATTAGAACTTTTAGAATTAATATATTTATCAAATACGAAAATGCCTTTCAAAATCAATATCATAAAAACAAAACATTTAAATAAGCGTTAAAGAAAATGTAATGTAAAATTTTTACCTGCAAGCTCCGCAGCTTAATCAATTTGTTGCGTATTCCGTTTTTGCTAAAAAGCCTAAAATGAAAGGATTGTATAAGGATTGTATTTATTTTGCATAAACTAGAAATTCTATTCCACCTACAACTACTCTGGAGAATTTGAAAACAAAAGCGCTGGTAGCTCAGGCAAAATCATTTATAGACGTTGGATTTTGGGGAGGCGTCATACCCGGAAATCAGGTAATATATATAGATAGATCAATTTATGGATTCAAAATGCATTTTAAGTTTATTTGTTGATTTTGCAGCGAGAATTAAAGCCACTAGTAGAAGCAGGATTGGTTGGATTCAAGTGTTTTTTGTGCCCCAGTGGTGTAGATGAATTTCCCCACGTCACTGAAGAAGACGTAAAGAAAGCTTTGTCTGAGTTACAAAATTTAAACACAGTTTTAGCTGTAATTATTTTGAACAAAAATATTAAATAACCAGAATACATTAATTAATTTTACTAGAAGTAGATATCATTTTTTACAGTTTCATGCTGAATGTGAAAGTGGAGAAGCTTCCAATCAACCAAATGGTTTGTACAAATTAATATTTTTCTTTTGAAACATTATTATTTTTAAATTGTGCAAATAAACACAAATTATGCAAAATATATTGTATTTGCAAAGTGCGAAATTTTTGAAAAATTGTTGTTTAACTTTTGAGGAAATGAAGCCTTTGATTTCACTCTTAATAGAGCAAATTAGAATATTCTATGACTTTTTCTCGCTTAAATATTTTTCCAAAGATTAGTATTTCATCGAATATTTTTATATTCAATTTATAAACAAATCTAGTACATTTTCAACTATCTCTAATTACAATGTTTCCTTACGATTTTTCAGGAAATCCTTCAAATTACGAGACGTATTTAGAAACGCGACCACCGATCATGGAAGTCAGTGCAATAAAAATGATTGTTGACTTGTGTAAAACATATAGGTGAGAAAACAGACTTTTATCCACTAATAATAATCATTATGTTATAAGAAAAAATTTAATTTTAGCTGTCGTTGTCACATAGTACATTTATCGGCAAGCGACGCATTACAATTAGTAAAGGAGGCGAAAGAAGAACAGTTACAGCTGACAGCAGAAACGTGTTATCATTACCTTTATCTCACCGCTGAGAAAATCCCTCCGAAAGCTACGCATTTCAAATGCTGTCCTCCCATTAGAGATGAAGCTAATAAAGTAAGTAATACTTATAATGCTTTCTTCATTAATAACTTAGATTTTTTGTTGTTTAACGAATGCCTAATTTAAATTTTCTTGAATGTTTCTTTGTTCTTTGATTGTGTTTCTCTAAAATATTATTTATAAAAAAAAAAGTTTAGAATATTGAGCAAGTTTACTTTAAATGGAATTTCTAAAAAAAAAGTCGTAGTACTATACAGTTTTATTTTTAAAACAAGCCTTGATGAATCAAACCCGCTCCAGTTCTTGTTTTTGAATCATCGTGGAAAAAAAAAATTGCTTAAAGTGTGCGATTTTTCAAGAGCAATCCGTAATCGCCAATAAGTTTTTTTATTAGTTTATAAATAATTTTGGTTTTGAAATAATTCGTGAGTATATTTAGTGTTTTTTTTTACGATGATTCTAAATTGTACTTTTCGATGTACCAAATCGTATGAACAGAAAAATCGGAGGTGTTAAATAACATTGTTATCATTTACAAAAACAATTCATTAGCCGTAAATGTTTAACTGTTTGATTAATTGTATTCTTTAAATAGCTAATAAAAGCAATTATTCCGTAAATATCTAATCTACACTTCTAACACGAAACTCCGCTAAAACCACCCCAGGAAAAGCTCTGGGCAGCTCTGAAGGACGGCACGCTGGACATGGTCGTGTCCGATCACTCGCCCTGCACGGCGGACCTGAAGGAGGGCGGCAACTTCCTCGCGGCTTGGGGCGGCATCTCGTCGGTCCAGTTCGGCCTGTCGCTCCTCTGGACTCGAGCGAGGACTCGCCAGGTGACCTTGCCAGAGGTCGCGCGGCTCCTCTGCTCCGCTCCGGCGAGCCTCTGCGGCCTGGAGAATCGGAAGGGCTGCCTGCGAGAGGGCCTGGACGCCGATTTCGTCGTTTGGGATCCTGACCGAACGATCGAGGTGAGGGTACGAGGGCGGGGTTGGACCGTGGATCGAGGGATGTTAATTCTGATCTGTGTACGTTGATTTTCAGGTCGAGCAGTCGGGAATTTTCCACAGGAACAAGGTTCGTACAAATAAAAGTGTGCGCGCGAACGTCGTAAATCGGCATTTCGCGCTGATAAGATCACCGATGCGCTCGCGGAGAAAAGACGTTGGGAGCGTAAACTTTGCTCCTCGAGATATTCTGTACCGTCGTAAAAACTTGTTTGCCTGTCGGTGCGCGCGCAGTCGAGCAAGATTTTTCATCGTCCGGAACGAACTTTTTTTTATTGTTATTGCTATTTAAGCTCAATTGAACTTGTTTGCAATCTGAGATTTTTACTTCCAGCTCACGCCGTATTTGGGAGAAAAGCTTTACGGGAAGGTGTTCGCCACGGTTCTTCGAGGAAATTTCGTCTACAGAGATGGTGAATTTTCTAGCCAACCGCTCGGTCGGCTTTTGCTCAACGAAGCTTTTCTGTCGGAGTTGAAAAAACAATAAACAAACTAAAGTAATTGTTCACGTTGGTGATATTTTATTGTAAAAAAACAAACAAATGCAAAATAAAAAAAAATTAATTACAAACATTGTTTTTCGTTAAATGTTACTTATATATCGATTAGATAGACCTCCAAATGAAAAAGGCAGTGTTTTCTGCGAGCAGGAATCTGTAGAATGTCGCCGTACAATCACCGCGATTAAAAAAACTTAGTATTAAGAGGAAGACTGTCTCGAATTCGGTTTACGCTTTCAAAGCTTTCTCATTAAGGCAACCATAATTTTGAAGCGTCGACTCGAATGACGCCACTCGATTCCCTCCAGAGCGCAAACCCCGCCGCGGCGTTCTTTAAAAAAAGAAAAAAAGTCGAATAACGTCTTTTTTTTTTTCAAGTTTATAGGCGGCTCGGAGAGCGAGGCGAGTCGTTCGCGCCGCGTAAAATCTGCTTAATAATGATCGATATCTGGCGGAGAATAGGCTTCTTTCAAATCTTTACCGATGAGCATCCTTGAAAGCAACTTCCAATGCGCAGCGGAGGTGAATCATTGAATTGCCTGACGTCATATCGCCAGAATTACGTCATGCAAGTATATGCTCATTGTACAAAGTTAGAAATCGTACTTTTCACTCATTTCGATGCTTTTGCGCCTCTCTGTGTAATGCAAGTTTCTGAAAAATTTATACTAAAAACATGTATTTACGCATCTATTCTAGGTTTTGACAGTTATAGTAGGTGTGCACGGATAGATATGACCCACCGAGGAAGCATGACAACGTTTCCTCGCCGCCGGTTATGCAAATTTCACATTCCGTCCGTCGCTACAAAAGATACATATGCGAACAGGTGAATAAACGCACGCGGCCACTTTCAAAAAGTGTGGCATCGTCCGCAGTCTCAATATTCGAATGGGCAATAATTTGCGCGGCAATAGGCAACAAATAAATAATGAGGCAAACAGGAGTGAAGCCGGACGCTTATTAATAATTAAATCGCGGTAAGTATCGATCCGCCAGCTAAGAAAGCTGTGAAATGCTAATATTCAGTTTGGGTTCTTTCGCGGCGTTATTTTTGGTAAAGGAAGCAAATCCGGCTGATATTCCAGAAAGCGCTCTTTCGCGCTACACGGAGCGAGAAAGAGAGAGAGAGAGAGAGAGTAGCCAGGCGGGCACATTTTCGCACGCACGCGCGCGCACACACTCGCGAAGAGCGGCTAAACGCGCGTCATCGGCTCCAATGACGTCAGCGGCTTTTTGCGAAGTGCGCGCGGCGACGTATCTGCCGTCGCGCTGCACGACGACGAGCAGCGACGAGCGCGACCGCGTTCGAGCTTCTTTTTATCGGCGACAAATGCCCGCGCGGAGTTGTCTCGCGGTGCGACTTTTATCTGGAAAAGGCGAGAGAGAGAGAGAGAGAGAGATAGTGAGCGGTAAACAATAGCGAGGCGAAAAAAGCTCGGTCGCCTCGAAGATTCTGGAAGCGCGGCCTTGCGCACGCGTGCCAGCATCCCCGCATATAGATTTTGGGGCTGTAACTTGTTGCTCTCGGGCGGCAGACAAGCTGCGGAACTGTGGGTTCGCGGGGGCCTTCGGCGCTGGCTGGCTTCGGGGGCGGCCGGCTCGGCTTCGGGGGCAGCTGGAGCGGGGCTCCGCGGCGGCAAAGCTCGCGGGGAAGCTCGTCGCTGCGTGCACGTGTGCGTGCGCGTGCCCGAGCTTGGTCTCGCTCGCGCGGAGGCAGGAGGCGGGCGGGGGGTCAGCCTGGTGGGGGGGCGGCCATTTTGTTGGTGACGCGCAGCTCGGAGGTCGTGGGCTCCACCAGTGACGAAGCCACTGGAGTTTTGACGTGGCCGCTACGTACCTGCCCGCTTGCCCACTCCGATTGCAGGAAAGTCGGTGACGAGAAATACGTAACTGGTAAGTACCCAGCTGGAGAGTAATAACAGCCGGGCATGGACCGCGCCGGAGAGCTCGGCGAGGGCAGGCCTGCAGCCGAGAAAGCACTACTCGCGGCCCGCAGCGGACGGAGCAAGCACCGAGAGACGGCGAGGCGAGAGGGAGCACGGCGCGGCTGCTACGCACAAAGACGGAGACGGAGCGAGGCGGCAGCGCCTGCAGCTCGGGGGCCGCAGCATCCCGGGCGCTGGCCAGCGGCGACCGTCCGAAAGGCCTTCCCGAGAAATATGGCCGACGAGCGCGGAGCAGCAGCCAGCTGCCCGTTGTTTATTTTTAGGGGCCGTCCGCTCTCGCTCTCTCCTACTCTCGGCTGCTAGCTTATGTAAAGAAAGCTCCGCGCGCGGGCTCTCCAGGCGCGCGCCGCGCTCTCGCCAAACAACGTTCCGCGAGTAATCGAGGTTGTGCCGCTCGATGGCTATTGCAGGGCTCGCGGTCCCCGGGCTATGGAAAGCATGGTCGAGGAAAACGGATCAGCTGTGGACCCACTGTCGACGGGATCTCAGAGCGGCGAGACTGCACCCACCATCGTAACATCGGTACAGTCCCTAAGTACAAATCAGCAGCAGCAAACTCATCATCTGCTAGCCTCCACCAGCATTGTGCAACTTACGCTGCCTTCCTCTGCTGCCACGCAGGTATACAGGATGACCTCCTGTGTATCCGTGTTCAGTTTCTTTTATGTTCTCACACCAACGCTTCTTCAAAGGCTGCCCAGCATGTCTTGTAAGCCCCGTAGCTGGCACTCTTACAAGACCACCTTTTGCATAATGCTGGTTTTCCTCTTTTGATTTAGCAACTGTTACTATTATTTGCACAACCACTTTACTTCTTTAGGATTAATCTTTTCTCTGTGTTTATCATTTATTTATGTGTAAAACCATTTTGTTAGGTGCAGTCAGTCATACAGCCCAACCAACAATCAGTCATTCAAACAGCCACAAACATTCAACCCGTAGCTCTTTCCAAAGGAAATGTCATTCTTGTCAGTAAACCCAATTCAGTCATTCAGACAGCTCAAGGGAGCTTACAAACATTGCAGGTGCGTATAACTGCCTCTACAAGATGAATAAACCAATAGCTTTGTACAATCGACGCATCCTTGTAGGTGGTTGAAACTGCGAGTGACGATAGTTTCTCGGATGAGGAATCTCCAAAAAGACGACGAGACATTTTGTCTAGACGGCCATCTTACAAGAAAATCTTAAATGACTTGGGTGGCGGTGAAATTGCAGGTGAGTATTGCCACTTTAAAACTGTAGGACTTTAAAACATTAACAAATAAGAAAATACGAGTCTTGAGCAATTTGTCCATTTAAAATTTACTCTCTTTTATTGATCCAAGCGGTGCATGTCAGTTCATACAGTCAAAATATTTTTATTCGTATATCAATTTCTATGTTTACAGTGGAAGGTCATTAGCTCATGGTAATGGATTTATTGCTAAGGACGGGATGCCATACCAAGTTTATAGCATTAACTTTAAATATGATTAACTTTTCAATGCAGGTCCCTGTTACATTCCCATTCCTAAAATAACAAATGGAATTTTTGATTAATATTATTATATTTATTTTTTGGTTATTTTCTTAGTTTTGTTCAAAATTTAACAAATTTTAAAATTAATTTAATAGCTTTTGTGTATGACCTGACTGCACAAAAACATCTGATAAATAGGAAAGCAACCAGAAAGCCTAAAAGCTTTTTCCCATAAAAGATTGCACTTTCTGGGTGAATAATAAAAATTAAAAATTAAGTGCAAATTAAAGTATTTAAATATGTTAAGTTTTTGTTTATTTTTTTAGTAAAGGAAACTCGCATTTTCTAATTATTATTACTTTATTTGCAATGTTTCAAAGTGTAAATATGAATCACAAAAACTTAGTAAAAGGGGGTTGAATTGGTTCGGTGTTGCAGAGGGTCGTTTGCCTCCCTTTGAATCCTCTTCTGAATGTGACTCTAATATGGACAGTGAAGTATCTTCCCATTCGCTCCATTACCAAACAGGTTGGTTAAATTTACTTGCTATGAGATCCTTGGTATTCCTTGTAACTTTCCAATATCCTGATTTTATTATTATGTAAATTGTTTAATGTACATCAGAGTAAAGAAAAAATCAGACAATCTTGGCCTTGGCATATTTCATTATAAAATATAAAAACATGCTTGGTGTGGCATCATTGCGTATGGGCTTAAAATCATGTTGAATATACATTTTAAAAGATATTTGTTACCTAATTCATCAGTACATTCCAGTTTAAAAAGTTTAATTTAGTCTCTATAGTTGAAAACTTGAGTCATTAAAATTAAATTCTGTTCCAGTAATACCAGCAGGAACAATTCAAATAGCAACTCAAGGAGAAGGAGTTCCAGGATTACACACTTTGAGTATGAGCAATTCAGGAGCAGCTGGAGGAACAATTGTGCAATATGCTCAAAGTCAGGATGCACAGTTTTTTGTACCAGGTCAGTAGAACATAAATTTTCGTTTAAAATCTACAGATTCTAATTTTTAATAAAACTTATGATAACTATTTTTTAAATAATTTTATAGCGAGTACGGGACACGGGGTAGTAGTTGAAGATGCAGCAAGAAAACGAGAAATGAGGCTTCTTAAGAACAGGTAAATTTATTCGCAATTTTTTTTTATAAATAATTAGCAATTAAAGAAAAAATTTAACTTATTTTTTTCTAATTTTTAGGGAAGCTGCACGCGAATGCAGGAGAAAAAAGAAAGAATACATAAAATGTTTAGAAAATCGCGTAGCTGTTTTGGAAAATAGAAATCAGACTCTAATTGACGAACTCAAATCATTGAAAGAATTGTACCAACAGAAAACTGACTGAGGTTGGTACTTGCTGTTGAGATACTGTTTCAACCTTAAATCATTATTCAATGATGAATCTGCACATCCGCTGATCATGTACATTATCGTTGATGTTGTCATGCAAACAAAGGTGATGTACATGCACTCATATAGATAAGTGTTTCTTGTAACATATTGTATTTATGTACGATTACAAAGGCTTGTGAAACTTGCTGTTACTAAAGCGAGAAGCCAAAGTTTACACACAATGCAGAAAACAGTCATGTGCGATTGAAGAACACCTTATTTTTTTGTTTTTTATGTACAAACAGAAATCGTTTATAAAATGAACTGTTGAGACTAGAATGTGAGAAACTGCTCCTTAAGTGTGGCACAAAGTGTCTTGAATTGTGAAATGAAGGATTTTGTTGCTCTGCCATAAGCTTACAACTTAGAAAGTTTAAATTGTGAAAATGGAACAAAGAAAAGCTATAATGTAAAGTAAGTATCGGAAGAAAGAAATAATGGAAGCAGTCGTATTTTGTCAACAGTAAATAATGTTGAAAATTTATTGAGAGCATCACTAAGATCTTGTCACTCTAAATACCTACTGTGTCGCACTACTCGGTTAAAAATCATTGAAATGCTCTAAACCGAATGTCACACATTTGTAAAATACAGATGTAATATAAATTTGGAGTGCCTTGCAGATTAGAGTATATATACATATATGAATTTATTAGTCTGTATTTACATAACAATTATGTATGGAAGAGATATTTTTAAATAATTTAATGCTGAACGTTTCATGGTAGATAAAACTAATCTATATAGAGACTTTTCAACTAAATAAGCATCAAGATGTTCGTACGTTCTTGTTAAGCTAAAATGTACCGTGAAATTTATTCTGCTGAAAAAAGTTTTGGTGTAGATTACATTTTTAATGTATCTAAATAATTTTTTATTTCATTAAAATTGCAGTTCCTTCGACGTACATTGGATGCAGTTGTGTCTAAGTGTTAACGGTAATCACGTGAAAAAATTATGTCCCAATGTATATTTACTATTTTTATTACAAAAAATTAGTCTTGATGTAGCAATAGCTAAAAATTATCTAGTTCGATTTATGTCAGCATTAAAAACTATAGAAGATGAACTAAAAATTTTATTTTCAAACAAATTGTAGTTTTTAACAAGAATTTAAGTAACAATTTTTTCCATTTCGATAAAAAAGAGATCTTTAACTATTCGATTTAATCTCACTTGTAATTATATGTATAGTATGTGTATATCTTGGTTACTGCGCTTATATATTAGAGTATTGTATATAGATATAATATATGTATTTTTACATATCATTGGCCTTCTTCAAAAATATAGCTTGTAAATCTATTGACAAAACGTTTTATCCGTTTCCTAATCAACTGAACAAAGACCAAGTCATGAAATAGTATTTTGAGTTAAGCTGAAAGAGAAATATCATTATAAAACTAATTTTGTATGCAAAAGTGAATAATATAAAATGTAACAAAATTTAAAATAAAACTTAAGTGATATGCAAAAAAGTGTAACCAGCTACATGCTGTTAAAATATCATTTGGAAATTTTTTATTATTATTTAATTGATTTAAAATACATTTAATTACACGATTTTATCTCCATTATCCAACTGCGCAAGTTTTCAATTTGTTGCTGAACTGCTTTTAAACTTGTACCGCCGTAAGTCTCGTATTGTTCCACACTATGTTTGAAATTCCATATTTCTTTAACGTCCTCGTCAAAAGCAGATCTGCAAGAAATAATTAATTCAAAATTTATTCTATTCGTATTTAAACAACGATGATAAACTCACGAGAAAGTTTTTAATCGTGAAACAGAATAGTCCTTTATTGAAATTCCTTCGAGTTCTGATGCTTGGACAATTCGTCCAACAACATGGTGAGCATTTCGAAACGGGATCTGCAAACAAAAAAATTATAAACAGGTAGTTTCTTTATTAAGAAGAAAATAATTTTAAAATTAAGCAAAAAAAGTTGTAATTAACTGTCTTTTAATTCTTGATCATAATGTTAGCTGCACTAATTGTAAAAATTACAAGAATTGCGTATGAACTTTTGTTATTGATATTCAAAATATTACTGAATAAATGTAAAATGTTTATTTTGGAAATTAAAGTCAGTTCTTAATCTTACCCCCTTTTTCACTAAATAGTAAGCAAGGTCTGTTGTCAGCATGTTCATAGTTAGTGCCCTGTGGCATTTTTCAGAATTGACTTTTAGAGTTCTCACTGTTTCTTGAACGACATGAAGTAAATCAAAGACAGTATCATAAGCACTAAAAAGTGCTTCCTTATCCTCCTGCAGATCCTTATTGTAAGTTGACGGAATCCCTTTGAGAGTCGTCAAAAATCCTACGCACTATTGTCATTTATTAATAATAAATTTAATATTAATGTACTAAGTTTGTTGTATAAGTTGTTGTTTGGGTATCATAAATTTTTCATGATGTTTAAATAATTGTGTACCTGCTGTTATATATGATATAATATTTTAAAGATTAAACATTTTTATAAATAACGTGTGATGTTTAAGAAGAGTAGGTAAAAAGAGTCGATTTTACAGCCTGATATTTTAATCATTGAAATAGATTGATAGTAGGAATAATTGACACTTTAGATTTTAATCTTTCGCAAGTTAAAATTTTAATGATTGGGCTAAAATTGTTTCTTTTCACTTATTTTCCTTAAAATTCTTCTTTTCCTCTAAAATTTTATTTCTTATTTAATTTATTAATTTGCATCTTACCTATTACGTAGTGTATTTATTTAATTATTTAACAAAAGCATGTGTAAAAGTATCGAATTTTGGCCCGACAAAAATGTAATTTTGTTCCCGCTTTTGAAATAAAAATAGTCTTGTAGAGCTTTAATATTTAATTTCAGGAATTCTCGATATCAATTTAATTCATTGTTAAAAAGTTATTTCAAAATGAAAAAAAATTTGTTTTAAATAATGCAAAGTAAGATAAAAATCGAGTGCATGCCGTTGCCCAGTTCCCTTGGAAACAAAAAAATATTTCCCATCATTACCGAACCGTCCGGTTAGAACCAGTCGCGCGTACTTACCTTGCCAAGAATTGTACCAGACTTTCCTCTAACTAATTCCATACTATCAGGATTTCGCTTATGGGGCATGAGGCTGCTTCCGGTGGAGAAGCCATCGGAAATTCGAACAAAGTCGAATTCCTGGCTACTGTAAATTATCATGTCCTCGGCAAAACGGCTAAGATGCATCGACGTCAACGACGCCCAGTAAAGGAAGTCCGCTGTACACGATAAATAAATGAAATTTCAGTTGTCGTTTCTCGGAGATCGAAAAATCGATGCTCACCAATAAAATCGCGATCTCCCACGGCGTGCATGCTGTTTTCCGTGGCGCCGCTAAATTCGAGGCAAGCGGCAAGCGCTTCTCGATCGATTTTGAACGGATTGCCGGCAAGTGCGCCGCTGCCAAGCGGCATAACGTTCATTACTCTTCGCGCTTGGATCAGTTTGCTCGCGTCGTTCTTTAGGCTCCAGGCGTAGCTGAAATTCGGCAAATGGTTATTCGCAACTTGATTAGGTACATTGCGAGTAATTGCATCGTAATTACCTCAGCAGCCAGTGACTCCAGCGAATCGGTTGCGCGCGCTGCAAATGCGTGTACCCTGGCATAATGATTTCAATATCTTCCTGCGCTCGCGATGTAAAAATCTGCGGGTGAAAGATTTACGTTAATTTTTAATTGGATTTTAATGATCGATCGTTGATTTATTTTAAAATTTACTTGAATGACATCGACGATACTTGTTATCAAAATATCAATGGATTTTCGAAGCCAGAGTTTCGTGTCGGTAATTGTTTGGTCATTGCGGCTTCTTCCGGTGTGTAATTTTCGTGCGGTGTCTCCGATAAGTTCCTGTTTCATAAGGAATTTAAATGGCTGGACAATTAAGCGTATAAAAGTACATAGATTGAACGCAGTTGTACCGTTAATCTTCGTTCTACAGCAGTATGAATGTCTTCGTCGCTAGCTGTCAACGTAAATTCGTCTTTTTCCCATTCGGTTTGAATCTGACAAAAATATTTCACTTTCAAATCAAGTGTCCAACGAACTGTACACAATTAAAAAAACTATTTTTCCTAATAAGAAAATTAAAGCCTTGCAAGAATGCTGAATCAAAAAATATATCGTTAAGAAATTTTATAGATTTACGTGGTTAGATTTTCGAGCTGATTCAACGATATGTAGCCCTTGTATGCATAAAACAGTACATTTTGAACAAGGGTAGAAAGTAAGCTATTTCTAGCGAGGGTAAAGTGTCCTCGAGTCGGAGTCGAGTGTTGAAAACCTCACCGGAGTCTGAAATACAGCTCTTTTTCCCGTGTTATACACCGTGTTTTTTTCAACGAAGGCATGAAAAGCCCTCATTTGGTGTTAAAAAGTTGGATAGATGATCCTGCATTTCAAATCGTGCACAGAAGTCATAAAAAATAGTTTAAAATAGAGAGAGAAAAACAATTTTTTTTAAATTTTAAAAATAAAAAAAAGTGACTTTTTTCCCGGTAAGCTTACAACGGGGAAAAAATCATTATCCCCCGCTTGGCCAAACAATTTTGTCAAGCGTTTGAAATGCTCCATTTTCTACGCTACTTTCTAGCATGAAATAAGGGCCATTTCATGCCTAAGTTGTGAAAAATATTAAACACTTTGAAAATAGGGAAAAAAACTCTTTTCTCTACAAATTTATATTAATTAAGAATAATACATTTTAAGAGGTATATTCTTCGTTCGTAGAAATTTAAGTAATTTAATTATATTAATTATTAGTTTGTAGATAATTTAAGCTTTTTTACAGTAATTCAAAATTTTATAAAGTGCTTATCGGAAATTTTAATACTTCCCTCTTCGGGGCTTAATGTAATTTCATAGAAATACTTGATTCGCTACATATTTTTCCGCAGTGTAATAATTACATTTTGTACACATTGATTTTATCCGCATGAAGCGAACGAAATAGTTTTAAGAATGACATCATTCACAAAATATCTTGCACAATGTTTAAAATTAGAAAATAAGCTGCTTTTAATTAGCATATTTTGAAATATTTTTCTTGGATTCTTAAGCGAAAACTTAAAAATACATGTTCACATGTACGTATACATTCATTATTTTTTAAATTTAAATTTGCACACAAATAAAGCATGTGTCTTTTTAAAACTTTATAGACATTTTAGATTTGATTCTTAGAATTTATAATTAATTCAATAAGAAATAAAAACTTTATAACGCGAAAAATATAATGCATAGAATATAAAGTTTTACAATAATTAGGATTTAACGTTAAAAATTTATATTAGCCGAGTTAAAATATTTTCGAAATATTCATCAATTATAATTACATAAGCTCGCCAGACTTGGATTATTCGTATACGCATGTACTTTGATCTGTTAAACCCTAACATGACCTTAGTTTTGCTTTATCGGGTCAGAATTCTGAGATATCTTGATTATTACGAATTTTAATAAGATATATATTTTCGAGGATAAAACACAATTTTTTAAAATTTGGTCCCTGTCCTGGCGTGTAGTACTAATTAATATTTAAATTACATTTTCAATTAACCCAATACGATTATTTTTCTTTGAGATAAACTTGCAGTTTATCAAGCTTAATATTTAAAATACGAGCCTAAAAAATATTTGGAAATATCCTAATTTGAAGTGAATTAAAACTATACTCAACTTAATATTGAATTATCTGAGAAGAAAATAATTTAATGAATGAAATTTAAAATTTTATTTGAAGATCGTGGACGAAATCTTTAAAAATTGTTTTTTGACCTTGAAAATGAGCGTATCTTAATATTTTTAAAGATCAACATATCTCAAAATTCTGACTCGATGGATCCGGAGCAAACCTATAATATAAAGGTCGTATATATATTCGAGTTTAACAGATGAAGGAATTGTAGGCCTGTGTTATAAACAGGATCGACTAATTTTACTGAATGTAAAGTTTAAATACATCCATTAATTTTTATTACTCTAAATCAATGTTAATCATTTTTTTTTATTTTTACCCCAGTTAAATAATATACGCTATTCTCATTCACATAGAATGTCATATTTAAATGAATATTTATGTATACCTTTAGTAAACCTTTTATTATAAGCTGACTTTCATCATTCGTAAGTAATCCTGCTTTATTTAGAGCAACAGCATAAGCAGCACTCGCCTGCAAATGATAATGAAGCGGAAATTAATTGTTATTAAAACACGAACGCATAAACAAGCGTTATTACTTTTCTTGGCATGCCCATAATTGCCAGAACGATTAAATATTTTTATACTTTATTGTAAAACTTAAACCGCTGACCTGGATATCTTCATTGTACATTCGTTTGTCTATATGGATGGATGCATTGATCTTGTTCAATGTGGGGTCAATGCCTTCGGTAAAACGACCGCCCCAAAGTTTTTCATTTTCTTTCTGAAATCAGACGAATGAAAAATATGGATACTTACAGTACATGCATTAATTATTTACTTCTTTTTCTTTCATTTTAATAAAAGGTATTATTAACGTATAAGGCATTTGTAAAAAAAATAATAATATTATGTTTATACTAAAAAAATGCAATTCAATGCAAGCAAATTTAAGAATTCAAAAGGTAAAAATTTATTTACGTTTGTTAGCTACGTACTTATTATATTCTTCATTTTGACTGTGTATTTAACAGAAAAATAAATAAATCTTTAGTCTACAAATATTCGAAATTAATTCATTTTAACTTTTAATGCTCTTCAGTTCGCACTGCAACCAATTTGAAACTTTTATCGAAATAAGTGAGTACAATTAAAAAATTGAGAAATGAGTATAGTTATCTAAAATTATATTAAATATCTTAAAAATATTTTAAAGCAATTTTATATCTATCCCATGCTAGTGTAAAAAAATAAATAATAATTAGTATTTTGGAGAAATAATATGATTAAAAATACATATAATTTTTTATAAAACGAGCCGGCACCCAAATCAGAATGTAGCTTTATTAACATTTTGGCTTTGCTGCAAGTTTCCGCTTGAACTGCTTGGTGGATGTACGTACTTCAAAGAACAAACATTTATTGGAATACAATTGAATTTTTTAAAATCAATATTCAAACCGCGAAAATTGTCAAAATTTTTTTGGGTTTTGGAAGTTTAAGTTTTCGTGTAACGTATTACACATTATTTTATAACAATAATATGTTAGCTTACAAATAATTTAAACTTTAATCCCACAAAATTGTTCAAACTGAAAGTATCAGACGAGTCAAAGTATAAAAAAGTTACATCTTGGGTTTGAGCATAGATATGGACTTATTTTATTAAAAGGATTATACGTATTTATATAGTACACATTTTTTCCATATTAATTAACTATTATTATTTATATTTTTCAAGCTTTTTTCATCAGCATGGGATAATAAAGATCGCCTTATGCTATAGATATTAGATATGTAATGCCTCTATTTTTACTTTAATAATTTACAAAAATGTCGTATCAAGTGAATGTCTAGTTTAATTTCTTTTCAATTACTTATACTTTTTAGAATAGAAGTAGGTATCATTTTTAAAAAATAATATTTAGATTGATACCAATATAAAAAATTTACGATTGAATATTAAAATTACATATGTTTGAAAAGAGCAACCGTCATGAAACAGAGTCTTTACTTATTCACTAGTGAAACTATAAGTTAAAAAGTTACAGGGTTAAATGTCACAAAATGTATCGCAATCCGATAAGTTAATCTTATATTTATTAGTTTGATTAAGTTAATATATAGACTCTTTATATGCTGTTTAATATTATTTATAATATTAAAATTAATAATAATATTATTAATTAAAACATCATTAGTTTCTTTATTCACATTATGTACACAATTTAGCACAGACCAACATATCTATTTATAAATTTTCCCAATGTAAAATTGTGCACAATGTTTAAGTGTATATAAGATTCTTATGTGCATTATGATAATAATACGTCGTTAAAATTATATATATTTAAAAAGAAAACAAATATTTTAAATAAAACGAAAAACCTCAGCCATTCTGAAGCAGCTTCTTTACTTATTTAGTACTGAATTTCTAAGTGAAAAGAATTGCAGAGTTAAATGTCATAAAATGTATCGTTATCCGAGGTTATCTTATCATTTTTTAAAATCAACATATCAAACTTTAAAATTAAAAAGATAAAGAGTTAATAAAGGTCATCATTTTTAATACTCTCATTTTATAAAATTCCAAAATATAAATGAAAATAAAAATATACTAAAAATATACGTAAAAAATAATGTATTTTTGGATAAAATGATCAGGGAAATACTTAGGTAAAGAATAAAATTTGCAATAAAATTACAAATCTATGAGGCATGTATGTGCACATCATCTTTTAACAAGTATACAATACAATTTTTTTTTTATAATATTTTGAAGTGAAAAATATAATTATAACAAAATTTCTATATAAATATGACTATTTAATTTATATCCGTGTCACTAAATATTGAATGCAAAGTTCAAATAACAACTTGATATAATATAAAGTTTACATTTACAACGTTGTCTAATGCTCTCCGAGGTTTAATTTATTGCGATATTTTTTAAATTAAACAAATTTTCATTGACATAAAAAAATGTATACATTATTGCGTCTATGAAAATGTATAATAAATGTTAAACAAAATTATAAAAATTATTTTGAAAAAGAAAATAATTTTAAATGAAGAGTATTTTATTCCTAAATTAATATGCGGTTGTAATATAAAACTGCAATTTGAACACTTTGTACAACTTTTTTAATGTGAAAAATTATTACAATGGTGAAATTGCTTTTCTGTAATGTCACAATCTTCAATAACACGTTATTTGCAATGTTTGCATACATCACTTTAAAATCAAATAACTTTTTTATTACATAATTTTTCTGTGATCTCTACAAACCTTAATTTTATATTACACAATTTTAGAATACATTTTAAACTGAATGGGGCATATACAAATGTTTTTCACATACTTATAATTAACTATATATGTTAATATTTATGTATATTTATACAGAGTATAGATTCAGTTTTATTTAATGTCATAGAACAACCCACGACCAGATGTTCTGTAGGTCAGATTTGACTTATAACAATGGAAAAAACTATGACAGATAAATGAATGAAATTGCGTTTATACAATATTTTCAAATGAGTACTTGTTAAATAAAATATGCAAAATTATAATTATAAATTTAAAAAATTAACAAATTATTTTCATATTATATCTTACAATCTGTTGCTTTTTAAAGTTTTTCATAGTTTTTCATAGTTCAAATATTTTGTTTGAAATCTAACTGACCCGAGAAATTTCTTTATCATTTTTGTTAGCTTTGATATTTGCTACAATTATGTCCTAGAAAGAAATGTTTAATTCACTCTGGATCACTTTGTAATGTTTCACCATTACTTAAGGTGGCTTCGGCGACTTTTTATAAATAATTTAATATATCTGAAACTTCACAAAAATATTCTTTGAGCATTAGACTTTTCATTTGTGTTGAGAAAATGTAAGGTCAACGACTAAATTTTAGAGAAATCGAAGTTTATAAAACGTGTATTTTAACATGTAACCTTATGGGAAAAGACATTCATTTTGTATTTATTCCATTATAAATAATGCATTTTTATAAAATCGTATACCAAATTGAAGATTTTTTAATGAAGATTCTAATTCTGTCATCATAAATATAAGTAAACGATCAAATTAAAGAGATATTAGCAATGAACTTTGTAAACGTGCTTCTGCGCATGCGCACTAAGAGCAAA
>UCOM01002054.1:0-31177 GCA_900474385.1 Ormyrus pomaceus | reverse complement strand
TGATTTCATTATTTTCTGTTGTTTGATTTGTATTTAATCGTCATTAAATTTATTAATTTAAATTAGTATAATATTTTCAAAAATGTTTAAATTTTGTTTATTTAGAAAAAGTTTATCTGGAAATTTCATATTATTGGACTTTCTGACATAAAGATAAACTTGAAGATTAAAGTTAAAGCGTCCTCTTACGCAAGACATCTAATGGGTTAGTCAAGAATGTCGCCTCTTTCACTCTTTTGCAAGTTAGTCATGACTTATACGCAGTCAGCAATGCTACTATAAAGTTCTTACGCTGCTTGGAAATTAATAAAAGTTAAAACTCTGTTTGGCAGAAAAGATTGCTTTATCTATTTTTAAGTTTAGTTTATATAATTGTAATAACAAAAATAGTGAAAGTGTGAAAGGTGTATTTCGGCTTAGTTTCTAAAAAGCAAGGTAAAGGATTTCATACATTTATTTTCGTATTTAATTTTTCGAATAAATATGTTTCTTTTTATTTTTGGTATTCATTAATAATTTATAAACATTAACACAAAAGAAATATCAATAATTTTTAATAATAATTATTATAATCATGGTGCACCATTTTAAATAAGTATAAGTTTCAGATCAGATTTTTTATGCGTAGTTAAATATTTTTAAATATAACATTTTTTGTTAACTTATTAATGACGAAGAGTAAACCTGCATACGTTATAAGGTTCAGAATAACAACTTGATTCATGGCACTTATAAAGTTAGATGTTAAAAATTAATTTAAAAAAAAAACTAATGATTAAAATTGACACTGATGATGGAGCAGTAGTATAATAAGATAAAAATAATACTGATGGTTCTTTTCGTCAAATGTTCTTTATTGGTTAAAATATCCAACATTTCGACCTCAATTGAGATCCTTTTCAAGGAAAACGAAGAGCAATAAAATTAAAATTAAAATCAGCGATAATATTGCACTAACATTATCACAAATTTAACGGTTAAACTGAATTTACAAATATAAGTAGGCAAAGCCAAAGCAGAGCCAGTCAAATAAGGAATATTGTAAATTTGGAAATTCCATATAATATACGCACTTTCATTCGGTAGGGAAGGGGGATATGACACCAATATCATCGTACAATGTTTAGGACAATAAATCAATATTATTAATAAAAGTTTTAAACTCCTTTCAAAGTTTACAAGTATCAAATTTTCGATTAATATTATTTTTTCCGCATGTGTTAAAATCATTTTACATAATGTTATGGCTTCCTCCTAGAGCAAGCTTTGTAATAGTAATTTTCGCAGTCAATAATTTTAGTATTTTCTAAGACGAATTAATGAACAAAGGAATTGAACAACAGACTTACAAAAAAATCAGTGGTAAGTTTTATCAAATCAAAATTATCGTTGGACAAACAATACGCAAAATAGAAATACGTGAAATGAACACAGATTGTAGAAATTAATGTGTGCAATAGTTATGTTTATATATATTTCAAATAATTATTATTAATAAATTTAGAAATTATTTTTTATAAAATATAATGGTGACAATCGATTCATACTATTGTAAAAAAATATTTATTTTTATGGTAAAATTCTTTATTAATACAAAATTATTATTTATAAACCGCTTTATCAGCAAATTGAAAGGCATTTGGATAAAAATAATAAGAATTTTATTAGTAATATTTTTAGTATTAATTTATTACTTATTATTCGGGAAATCAGATTAAAATAAAAATTAATACTTTAGAATTTGTTCAGTTAATTAAAAAAATATTTTATTTAAACCCAAATATTTAGCATTTCAAACTCTGCCATGAATCAGATAGTTATCTGAATACCCACAGTATGTTACATTATCACGTAAAACAGTATGTTATCGAATTCTACAGTTTTCTGTTTTAGTTTTCTGAATGAAAGGAAACAAAAACAATTATTGTTTAATTTTTTAGCCAAACTGTAAACACTTAAAAATAAGAAAATTTATAAAAATTATTTATGTGGGCGAAAAATCAGGAACTTTTTAACATCCTTATTTTATCTAATGTAGGTAAAGTATATAATACATTTCAAAATATCTTTCAAATCTATATCTTTTAATGAATTCGCAAAAGCTTTAAATGTTTATTACTAAATAAAAAAGTCATGAGATTGTTTAACAATAACAACTTACTTAAATAGTAACATTGTAACAAACAGAGTATACTCACGTAAAGTACTTTGTAGAAGATTTTTATATTTTTTAATAATAAATTTAATAAATTCAGTTTACCTAATAGAATATTTTAATAATATTTTATTAACAAATAAATAAATAATAAAATCAATTACTTTGGCGGGTCAGGTAATACTATGATGCCTACAGTAGATGGCGGGCCTGCTGTCCACAGCGACAGCATTAAAGGTACCACTCTAATAAAAGTTGATCATCTGACGAAAACGAAGGACTATAAACACAAGACTTCTAGTAGTAACACCTCACGTCTTGGAGCCGGTTATTTTCTACTTAATATCTCTTGCGGTTTTTGTGTTTTCCTAAATATCATTTGCTCCTGCACTACAATCTTCTTAATACTTCTCGGCCAACACATTGATGTTGCTCAGTCAATTTCAGGTAAGTTTAAAAAAATGATTGAGCAAATTTTCATTTATCTTTTATTCAGTTTCTAATCTTACTTTTCTTTGCATCTTAATTAATTAGAGTTAAACAAAATATCCATAAATCCTGATTTATCAAGTGATCTGAACATATGAAATTTCAAGGTTTCATTACAATTTTAAAGACTGTTTTGTTTCGACAAAATCGTAAGTGTTCTTATCTCATTGCTATGCTCACGTTTTACGTGAAATTAGATAATCTGGTTGTCAGCATTTTGAACTTTTTTTTTTATCTAACTATATACACTTTTATATTGATCCGAGAAAAAAGAGGAATAAAGTAGCAGAAAAAAAGAATTATAATGCGAAAATTAAAACATTTTTAAAATACCTTTAGTTTTTCCTATTTTTTAAATTCAAAATTTAATTCAAGAAATTATTATCCATAATCTATAACTTTAAACGGCAAATTTTGGTTTTTAAAGCACACCTTCAAAGCATTTCGCTTTCTTAATTTTGAATCATTTAATACATACGCATATAAAAATTATTAAAAAAACGACCGCTTCTTATAAAAAATGAATCCGTCGATCTTTTTCACGTATCGATGTTTTACTACAGAAAATAATGAATAAAAATATTCGTTTAAAACGAAATTTCAGTATTATATATATATTGAAACTCTTTATTTAGAACGTGAATATAGAAAAATATAAAAAGTTGTTAAAAAGAAACTAATCATCATTAAATTCTCTAAATGAGAAAAATTCGCTTTTACCGATATTTCGAATCTAATTGTGAGAGAGAACTGTAATAGAAACTCTACTTTCTAAGACATGTAGTTTTAGTCTTTTTTGGTTGCAAACCCTTAAAAACAAAGCCACATAATTTCCAGATTTTTACTAATTATTTATCTCATAATTTTTTAAAATTTTATAGATAAATTACCTTATTTTTGCTTTCTTAAGTGTAAAAAGGCATTCACGTCGAAAAAAATAATATATATATGTATATATTTTTTTTTAGATTCAGTAAGAACATCAGAAATTGCAAAAATGGCAGATGAAGTATTTTCATCTGAAATAACTTTTAGATTACCAAAAGAAGTGAAACCGCTTCAATATGATCTCTTCCTTCACCCTGACTTAACTAAAGAAACTTTTAGCGGTCAAGTGTCAATCCTTATCAAGGTTTCGCAAAAACGAAAATTCCTTATGCTTCACCAAAAGGAATTAAACATTAGCGACGTCAAGCTAAAAATAAATGATTGCGCCGAAAAGTGCAACACAGATATTAGAAAAAGCTATCCGCTGGACAAAAAGGAAGTTTTCATCATCGTGCCACAAGAGGAATTAGATATCGGCATCTACAATCTGAGTTTATCATTTACTGGATCCTTGACAAATAAAATTGTTGGTTTTTATTCTAGCAAATATAAGAATGAACAGAATTCAAAAAGGTAATAACACTTGAAAAATATTCCTTAATAAAATTACATACTCGGAATTTTTGCGCAATTATTTCCAAACATTGCTGAAACAGTTTCATGTTTAAAATATTACGCGCACAAACCCTTGAAGACTACGTTTCAAATAAAAATAAAAAAACATAGCTTTACCAAAAGAAATATTTTTACTGCTATAGTGTAATAGCTACTTCGAAATTCGAACCAACGTACGCAAGAAGGTGCTTTCCTTGCTTTGATGAACCCGGATTTAAAGCTGAATTCAATATAAAATTAGTGCATCCTAATAACGATTGCTATCATGCTCTATCAAATATGAACGTTAAGGTACTTTAAAATAAAGCCTTCGAGATTGAAATGTAACACTCACTTTTACTGATCATACACTTCAGAGTACATCGATAGACGAGCCGAGTGCTGGTTTAACCACCGTAACCTTTGCCAAAAGCGTACCGATGTCAACCTATCTTGCTTGCTTTATCGTTAGCGATTTTGTAAGCGTCACGCATAAGGCAAATGGACTCGATGGGAAAACATTCCCCGTCAGTGTGTACACCACAAGGGCTCAAAAAGAAAAAGGAGCGTTTGCTCTAGATATCGGTGTTCAAATTATCGAGTATTACATTAAGCTCTTCAAAATCGATTATCCTCTTCCAAAACTGGGTAAAGAGCAATTACAATTTATTAATGTGAACAATTTTTAAACAACTGGCAATTAACGATTGTCTTAAATGTTTTTGTGTAATTTTTATTTATAGATATGGCAGCTATTCCAGACTTCGTATCCGGTGCTATGGAAAATTGGGGTTTAGTAACATACAGGGAAGCCAGATTGCTGTACGACTCTAACATGACATCCACCGCCAATAAAGAGGATATAGTATTGGTAATTGCTCACGAATTTGCACACATGTGGTTTGGTAATTTGGGTAAGTAATAATGATTTTTAGCATCTAAGTTTTTTACATCTAAGTAATAATTTTTGAGTCAGTATATTTGAAATTGAACGCTTTTTTTCAAAATTTTACTAAATGTCATTTCACGCCCACTGAATAAAAAAATAATGTTCGCAGCACGAGTATGATACTTGTGTGATCCCGAATAAATTTTGGATGTGAAATTCCTCTTGCCGTTCGTTTAAACCTGACTTTACCCTTATACGATCAGAAAAACGAACAAAAAATAAAATTGTGTATTGTAGTAATTATTGAAAATAACATTTATTTTCAGTAACAATGGCTTGGTGGAATGACCTTTGGCTCAATGAAGGTTTTGCAACGTTCATGCAATTTAAAAGTTCTGATGCCATACTGCCGGAATGGAATTTCGTAAGAAAAAGCAAAAATTAATGCTTTTTTTATATATGTTCAGGCATAAAACATTTGCATCTTTTTAGATGGACCATTTCTTGTTAAATGAATTGCATCCTGCCTTTGCTACGGACGCGAAAATAAATTCTCATCCAATCGTTCAAACGGTCAATAACCCAGATGAAATTAACGCCATTTTCGATGTAATTTCATATCAAAAGGTCAGAAGAACATTTAAATATCGAGATAACATTTTATGTCAAGGCCATTGTAATTTTTGTTGGACAAATTTTTATTTTAGGGTGCATCAATTTTGCGAATGTTAGAAAATTTTGTAGGCTCTGAGGTATTTTTCACAGGAGTAACAAAATATTTAAAGAAATTCGCATACGAAAACGCCGAAACAGCTGATCTATTCAAGATGATTCAAAATTCATTAGATAAGCGAATTAATATAACCGCCATAATGGACACGTGGACCAGACAAATGGGTTTCCCCGTTGTAAAAGTTACAAAGAGTAAATCTAGTTACATTTTAACCCAGAAAAGATTTTTGAGTAATCCTAATAGCAGCTTAGATCTTTCCGAATCCCCATATGGTTATAAATGGACCATACCAATTACTTATACAACAAGTCAAAATGATACACCAACTTTGATTTGGTTTGACAAGGATGCAAGTGACTGTGAGTAGAATTTAAAGTTTTACGTACTACGAAGTGAATAAATAGTATTTTTCGTTACAAGGGCGTAAATGTAAAAGTCAAATTACGCCCATGTGACGAACATTATTTGTCGATGCACCGGTGTATAAATTCAATTTTACTTCCTGTTTTGTAGAAGGGCGTAAAATCGAATTTTACGCATCCGTGTATCGAAAAAAACATTATTATTTTTGCATGATTACCTTTGATATATCAACATAAATTGGATTTCAGTGACAATTAAGTTGGAAGAACCTGTAGAATGGATTAAATTTAATTCGGAACAAGTAGGGTATTATCGTGTAAACTATAATTCATCTGAGTGGGAATCATTATTAAAAGTCCTGCAATGGAGTCATAAGGTACATTTAAAATACCCTCAATTTATTTATTTTGATAATTTTTAGCTTTTTTTGTTGATGCTTTAGTATATAAATTGGAGAGAACTATACGTCACACAAACTCAAGTATATTAACGCGTTCAAAATAATCATTCTTAATTTATTACCTTTACAGAGGTTTTCTTCATCAGACCGAACGCATTTATTGGAAGATGCTTTTAGTTTAGCTGATGCAGGAGAGCTTGACTATACGATAGCGATGAATATAACGCTTTACCTTGCTTCGGAAAAACACTTTAGTCCTTGGTATGTCGCCGCGAACAAAATTAAAACTATGGATTCTTTACTATCCTCAACCGACACATCATCCAAATTTAGGGTAATTATTTGCAAAGAAACTTTCTAAATAAAAAACTTACTCTTATAATACTGCAATGTGAATTCGATAGCTTTTCCAGAACATTTATTACATTAAAATATTTAATCAATACTCTTATAAGCTCTCATCAAACTCTTATAAAAGCTGTAATTTATTCTGATAATTAGATGTATTTATTATTATAATTAGATGTACGTGCAAAAACTTGTTGATGGAATCTACCATGACGTTACGTGGAACGTCGATAATATGGAAGAGCATAATACACTGTAAGAAGAACGTTCGTAATTTCAGATGTAATTACATACTGTAGGCAGTAAAAGTTACAGTATTTTTTAATTATTTTACAGAAACCTTAGAAGTACAGTCTTGGGTCTCGCATGTTCCGTCGGTCATGTTGAATGTTTGGAGGAAGTTGGTTCTATATTTAGAGAGTGGATAAATAACGAAAACGATAAGCGGCCTCATCCAGACATCCGCACGCACGTCTATTATTACGGTAAATTATTATATAAATTACAGTGTAGTACACATTTTTTATGTGTATTAATTGAAATTAATAAGCACGCATATATCAACTATACCAGATACTGCTGTGAAAGAAATTATTCTATCATACATTTCGGAATCAAAGAACAAATTAATATATTATATATTATATATTATAATTAAATTATAAAGAAGAAATTTTTATTAAAAGTAGAAATTTAGATCTTTATTATTATTTTAATTAAGATTATTCAAAATAAAGAGTTAAAATAAAAAGTCTTACTTGTATTAACTTTTAATCCATTTGTTTTCTAGGTATGAATCACGCTGGTACCGAAGCCGAATGGGACGTCATGTTTAAGAGATTCATTGACGAGAACAATGCTGCTGAAAAAGTGAAACTTATGTATGGATTAGCTGGCATTCGCTCCAGCAGAATTCTAAAAAAGTAGGCAGTTTGTTCATTTAAAAATAAAATTATGGAAAAGGAATTTTCAATCAAAATATTATATAACTTACAGATACATTAACTTGGCTATGGATGAAAATTATGTACGATCCCAAGACGCCTTGAATTGCCTGAGAAGCATTTCCAACAATCCCGATGGAACGTCTCTGGTCTGGGATTGGGTGCGTGAAAATTGGGAGCTCCTCGTGAAACGTTACACGTTAAACGATCGTTACCTTGGTCAACTCTTGCCAGCAATAACGAAAAGCTTCTCTTCTAAAACTAAACTCGATGAAATTCGCTCTTTCTTCGCTAAATATCCAGAGGCTGGAGCCGGTACGATATACAGAGCTCAAACTATTGAAACTGTGGAAACAAACATCAAATGGGTCGAGAATAATAGAATGAAGATAGATCAATGGTTAGATTCAAGCCCCGAGCCAAGGCACGTGAGCTGATTGTGAGATAGAAAAAAGTGTATACCGTTTTTTTTTCAGTTTTTTTTTCGCAGCATTTCAGTACTTTACAGTTTTTTTCAATTAAGCGAAAAAATTGTACATTGAAGTCTTACTTTTTTATGTACTTTTTAAAAAAGAATAATTTTTTATCGAGAATCTGTTTTTTTGGTGAAGAAAGATTCTTTTCTTGTGTACCGAAGTGTTACTTTTATTATAAATATATAAGCTGCTTTTATGTAAATTTAAAAAACAAAATTTTATTCAGAAATGTCAAAGAATGTATATTTATGACAAACTGATCTTTTCAAATAAAATATTTTTACTTTTTATTGTACAAAAAAATCATCGTTTTACACATTTATTATAATTGTGTCAACTTTTTCATTGTTGAACTGTGGTCGTGTTCTCTTTTTTCTTTTAATACTTTGAATTTTGATTCATAAATGTTAAAGTAAAATAAGTAAAATGCATGAAATGGCCACACTAGACTATATTTATAATCTTTATTTACATCGTTGTATGCTACACTCTAAAGAAATCAGCAGCTAATGAATAGTAGAAGACTTCTAACCCTACAGTCATAATATTTGTGTTTGTATAAGAAATCAATGTGTTTTTTCCTAGACATTTAATAAGCGATGCTTAATGAAGAATAAATAATTTGTTCGTAACTGCTCAACTAGCTGCTACTTTTATCTTTTGGGTTATTTTATATATTCGAAAAAATAAAAATCGTAAAAAGACTTATTAAACATAGGAATAGCTATCATTAGTTATTTATGAACGTTTTAAAATATTTTTTAAGAACAGATTTTTTAGAAATGTCAATTCACGAATTTTTCTAACTTTTCATTTCACCCCTACCGACCAAGCTATCTTTATTAGCAGCATGACTTTTAAAATATCTATATTCAAACCGTGACTTTCAAGTTTCTTCATAATTCTCTCAAGTTTTATTATTTGCTTATTTTTATTTTACAAATTTATTAATAGACTCGCCCTAAAGTAGTCAATTGAGGTGTCGTTAAAAATTTCCTATCAACAAAATTTCTATCTCTACAACCCTGCTGGAAATTTCACGATTCTTTTTAGCCATTTCACTAATAGTTGACCAAATTTAGCCGATCTCCAAACAATTCGCCAAAAATTGGCCAAATAATAGTGAAAACTTCCAACAGGGAAAGACGTATTTATTCGCGGGAAATTCGCGAAGAAATTTTTATCGATCTCGCGAAAAAGCAGAAGATAAATAGTTGGCGTAATAAGACATCAAGTTATATATCTTTTATTGTCAGTTTTTGCGTTGGCGTTACAGCGTTTCGATCATAAGAATTGATTGGTGCAAGGAATCTCCCAAGGACGTTTTCATTAAATTGATTAGATATCTAGGGCCAGATAAAACGTAATGGCTTCTATTACTAAAGTGTTTATTGGATTACATTGGGTGTAGACCTATATTTTAAGTTTTATCACTTTATCTATTAACGAAAGTAGATTGTTTTGGACTTTCCTCGATATACTTCCCTGCTATTTTTAAAAACGTAATATTCGTATAACGGAACAATTTCTAAAGAATGCAATAATGATTTTGCAATTATTTAAAATTACTTAACTGCAATATACTTCGATAATCTTGATCTTATACTTTATTTTAACTGCTTTGAAGATATATAAATTTGAATACAATAGAATATATAGAGTTTGTATTCGTTAAAAAAAACTCATTTATTAGCTCAAAACAAGTTTTAAGCATATTAATCCTCTTAAAAAGTGAATGCTTAGGCTATCAATAATTTTTCACGATGAAATATAACAACTTAGCGGAAGATTAGTGGCTAGAAAAAAGTAATAGAGAAAGTTAAAAATGAAAGTGTAAGAGGAAGCAAGAAAAAAGATTCCACGATGATTAACTAATTTTTGCCCAATCATTAAAAAGTAAACGAAGCCAAAATTCAGTCTAGAATTATTGTGGCTATTCAACGGGACTAAAATTAATGTCCAGATATAAAAATATTTCATCTTGGTTGTCTGAATTCGATTGTAATGAAATGAGCTTGTAAAAGAATAAAAAAGCGGATAGTAAACATAAATATGTTAGGTATGCATAGATCGAACATAAGTTCGTTGTAGTTTTGGCACTCGTTAATAATTAAAATATTCTGTAAACAAAATTCTTCAATAATAATGAGATTCTGATGGAATCATCGCGAAAGAAATAGGAAGAAGTCCTAATTCTATTAATCATGTTTTATTACTGAATGAATAAATTAATCAACCGATTTCCATGATACAATTACCATCGATTTTATTACAACCACTATCACGAGATTTTATTCAAATTTCGTAACTGAAAATAAATAATTTTTTAGTTCAAATAAAATTTGTAAAATTCTCTCGTTTAAATTTTAAATAATTTTAAGGAACCAGATTAATACAATACGCAATGATTACAATTATAGATTTCTAGCTCTTTCTCGTTATACTATACTTCGTATAATTAGAAGTGGTCGGAAATCATTGCTCCGGGGTGTGGTGAAATTTTCTTCAGCGAATGCCAGAGACTCTCCATGTAAGTACAGCAGATACATTACTTCGGTTTTTGTACCTAACAGGTTTTAGTATACGTATTTTATTACAGACAATTACCTGAAATTCTACACAAACGCCAGATCTCGCTTGTATCCATCGCCGTGGTGGAATTCTCAAAGCAGCTGCCATCGCAGAAGGTAATCGATACAAAGGCACTTTTAATTAATCGAAAGGAAACTCATTTGTCACCGTTGTGGCTGAGCGAGATTTTAAAAACTTCCCTCGTAATTCATTCAAAATCGGCAAGTTGAAAAAAAAAAACAACTCAGCATACGCGTTTTTAAGGTTGCGTCCAAAATAAATGTTTTAGAAGTTTTTTCAACGTATTTATGAATTCTGTCCACGGCATACCTGTTTTCTAAATTGCCTGTGAATTTAATGGCGCCAATATGCGTTGATGAATTAAAGCGCTCAAAATAGATGTTTTTTTTTTTTTTTTTTTTTTTTTTGACTGGTTTAGAATACTAGAGGAGAATTTGGGACTTTTGCCGAGCACGTTTTTATCTATTTTTTTTTCTTTTTTTTTATTTGCCGTAAGATTATTGTGTTACCATAAACTTTTTCGCCATGAGTTTGTGAAGAAATTTGATGTAGTGTTATGTTTATAAAAATATATTTGAAAAACGATTTCGAATAAACCGCAGCTCGAATGGGTAACAGACATGCTGATTGTGAAAGTTTAAATCTATCCCTCTCCCGTCTTATATGCAAGTTTCCGATAAAATCATTACACTAAAAATATCTCCTAGAGATTCCTCGAACTGATTAACGTAAACAATCTTAATTGTTAAAACGGTTGCAGTCAATTGCTCAATGAATAAGCAAATTGAAAAATCCGATAAAATGAAAAATCGAAAGTAATTCCGCGTCGAGCTCGATATTATATTGAATATTTATACCTTTTCAGATTGATTGTTAAATAAAGTGGAAAAAATCAGTTTACGTAAATTAAACGTATATCGAAAAAGAGGATCTCTCATTACGATTTTCTCCGATTAAATCGAAAGTTGAATAAAACTCGTTTTTTACGGAGGAACCTCCTCGGCTCCTGCCATCAAACGCTGGCCTGCGAAGGGTCAAAACTGAAGCGTGTTCGTTACCTATAAAATTTAAAAAAAAAAGCGAAGGAAAAAGGAGCAAAGCCATCTGCACAGTGTAGTACCTTTTTAAGTCTTTCTCTTAAATATCTGTTCTTGTCTAAATAGTTGTTGAGACGAGGAGTAAAACGGGTTCTTCTCTTCGTCTTTCCCTCTCTCTCTCTATCTCTCTGTCTTTCTCTTCCAATTTCTCTCTCTCTCTCTCTCTCTCTCTCCCTCCCTCTCCCTCCCTGTGCGTATTTCTGTCTCTATGCTCCTCTCGCATCCTCCTCCCCTCTTCGAGATGGAAAGGCGTAAGCAAGCGGAGCAGAGACGTGAATATAGCTCCTGAGGGAGTTGCGATTTCGCTGCCGTAAGAACGCGTTCGGCCAGCGGTCAATCGACTCAAAACGTACGGACGCTCAGTGAAAACATATCGGCAGATTGTGTTTGTCGGCTATTATAAAATACGACGGCGGTTTATTGCTAAAGGATAAACGTTTTCCGGTTTCGGTGGTGAATTTCTAAAGGATAGCGGGAAACTTTTTTATTCAACTTTCGCATACCGGCCGAAAAGTTCGGGTTTAACTTATTCCTATCGGCGATTGTTGAACCTAACGGTTTTTTGTTAAAAATTCCTGTCCGATTAAATTTTATTCGAATCTGGTGAAATGAAAGCTTTTTTAATGTTTATTTCATTTAAGAATTGACCTGTGAATCCGGAAATGTTCGATTAATTACGATTAATGTGTGCGTTAACTTAAGGTAATATTAAGTCAGTTTAATGAAAACAATCGATGCATCAAATTTATTGCTGAATTAAAAAATGCATTTTCAACTGTCTCTAATCACGGGAAATTAAAAAAAAAAACAATTTTTATTTTACGCATATTATAAACTGCCGTACTTAAAACAAATTTAATCAAATAATATTCGATAAACTGGAAAAATATGCTTTTGCTTGGAAAAACATCGTCAATGAAATAACAAAATTTTTAAAACTTTCAGTACTAAAGTAGAACGATAAAATTTGACATTCAAACTGTAGAAAAGCTGTCAATCGGTTATTGCTCAACTTCGGCAGTCAAATGTATTGCTCAAATAGTTTCTTATAAAATTTCATGCAGTTTTTATTCTAACATAATGTTAGTTTATACAGTATAACTAAAAATATTTTCAGAAGTAGCAAACATTTTCCAAATGTGCGGCTGGAAACAGATATTTTTATAAAGCTTAAAAGTGAAATATAGTCTTCCTTAAAAGTATTTAAGAATACATAAAACATCTTATTTTAGTATAAAAGAAGTCAATTTTAATTTCAAGTGACTCACTTTTCACCTTCACGGAAAAAATAGTTTCAGTGTTTGACCCGTTTTATTTGCAATAATTTTCCCAATTTTATGTGGACTCTTATTTCATGTGTTAGTACTGCATGTCAAGAATTTTGTATCTTTCAAACAAGCATGAAATAGGTAAGGAGATGTGCAATCGTTCGAATACTTTCTATCTTGTCGGCCTTCAAATTTTAGTAAATAATTCGAATTTCGGTCCTTCTTGAGAAACAAGATTTTTTAGCAATTAGGAAAAAATATTATCTAATCTCGATTAATTTTTATAGGGTGATTAAAAAATAAAATTTCGAGAAACATTTAAGAGTTATCTATAAAAAGGTGCAGCATTTTTAAGTACAGAAATTTACATATATTTTTTAAAACAAAGACTTTTAAATAAAAAAAATCTCAAAATACCATCTTTAAAATAGTTTTATAAACTTTATTGTTCGCACAAGAAAAACCTTTAAAATTCAAAAAGAATTCACATCTCATGCATTTTCAGAGATTAAAGTTCATTCACTGTTTTACTACCGCAAATATTATACATTATTCTATTTAAATTTTGCAAGTAAATTTCTGTCAATAGCTTCAAATTAACAATTATTTAGTCAATGTGACTTTGAAGATTAGTTTTAGTGGTGCATGAAATGCAATGTTTTTTATTCATTGAATCCTAATGCACACTAAGTGGTAAAACGATAAATGAAAACAGCCTTGTTTGTGGAAGCAAAACGTCAATAAATTGACAGCAGTTCGATCAGTTATATGAAATTGTATAATCAAAAAGAGAGACTATCTAAGTGAAGAATTAATTTATTATATAAAAACCCTGTTGCCTCTTATATATAAACGATACTTTTAAACTTAAATTATTTTATTTATTTATTTATTCAACAGACGGGTAAATATCGCAGTAAGATCTGATGCAAAGAGTAAGAAAAAAAATAAGGTTTTAAATTTTTGCGGAGAAACGCAGAAGAGAGTCGATGCGCGAAGTGCAGCCAAACAAATTGAGTACATTAAACTAAAAAATTTTAAGTAATTTACAATAAATTCCGAGCGAACGTTTCGAAAGATTACGAAATTAAAACGAATTGCAGAACTATAAGCCAAAAAGCCGTCTCAGAATAGCAAACACAATCTATCCGCGGTTCATCGCTTTCCCAAACAAACCGCCACCGCGCTCCTCTTAAAATCCGTCGGAAAACTCGTTGTTTTCGTGCTTCTTGTTCTCTATTTTATTCTCAAAGTCGCCCTTGAAATCCCCAGCCTCCCGAAAAGCCCGACAATCTCTCACACATATTTTTCTAGCGCGAGCTTGCGAAACGACACCGGCCTCTCTCGCGCGTATCGATGGACAGGCCGCCTTAAATCGCCGCGTCAGTGTGTCATCTTCCAGCCATGATCTCTCCCAGAGCTGGCGGCAGGTCCGGCGCGCGACTCGCCCGGATAAAGAGCAAATCGAAGTGAGAAAATAGACGATGAGTAAGAAGAGAAAGAAGAGGAAGAAGAAATAAAGGTAATATCAGCCGATAAAACACAACGAGCGGAAAGCCGAGAGAGAGAAAAGAAGTCGAAAAGCGCGACGATCGAGAGGCGCCGGCGCTGAGAAACGAGCGCACCAGCATATAACACTGATAGGTTGCAGCACGCTTTCGACTCGTCGACCAATCGGGCGGCTAGATATCTTAGGAAGCGAGCCTGCGCCGAGCTTAATAGCAAAAGGCGGGGGCGGTCGCTCGTTGGGAAACGAGCGTTCGAGCTTTTTTACGCGTCTTCCTATATACCCACCGTCGCGCAAAAGATAATATACCCCGAGCGCTTAACGAGCTCGCTCGCTCTCGCGACGTAACAAGTTCATTAGATAGAGCACTTTTGAGCGGCGGGAGTGTTTAGTTTTCTTTATAATGAATTGTCGGGAAACGATAATAACGACTCGATCTCGCTTTTCGCTCTTGTCTCTTTTCCGTTGCGAGAGGAAATGCGAGGAGTAATAACGATCCCTTTCAGCGACGAAAACTGCTGAAAAAAAGAGTTCGAGAGGGAGCCCTGTTTCTGGGATGAATGGAAACATGAAAGGAGCGTCGAAGTTAACGATAACAAAGTGGACCACCCAGAGCAGCACGGCGCGACAGTTCAAAATGATCTGAGGACGAGAGCGAATCCAGCGCGAAAATGTTGAACGAGTCAACTTTCCTGGAGACCCTGAAGCTTCCCCTTCAACTTCACGGAGCCGAAATAAACTGGGAAAATCTGACGGCGGATCTCGGGGGTCGCAACGACTCGATCGAAGCGGCGGCGAAGGCCAGATTTCACCGGGACCCGCTCTACATCGTCGTGCCGATAAGCGTCATCTACGTGGCGATATTCTTCACCGGGCTGATCGGCAACGTGTCGACTTGCGTGGTGATCGCGCGCAACAAGTCCATGCACACAGCCACCAATTACTACCTGTTCAGCCTGGCGATTTCGGATTTATTGCTGCTGATCAGCGGCCTGCCGCCCGAGATGTACTACATATGGTCGAATTATCCGTACGTCTTTGGGGAACTGTTCTGCATCGTGCAGAGCTTCGCCGCGGAGACGTCCGCCAATGCCACGGTGCTGACAATTACGGCTTTTACGGTGGAGAGGTGCGTTTAATCTTTATTATGATTTTTCTGAAGAATTTTGGTACGTTCAGATTTCAAATGTGAGGGACAGTTTTTGATAAGACGAATCGGGCTTTAAGCCTGTTATAGAAACGTAACGATAATATGGTTAGATTATCGTTAAATTTTCAAAATTTACAAAATTTACCAGAGATGTTAAAGAAAATTAATCGATTAAGCTATTCATTATGTATATTTTTAACGCTGCTATTTCGAGAGTAGTTTTCTGGGTATTATTTTCATCACACATAAACAGTTTAAAAATCATAGTTGTAAACTCTTTAAAAAACGAATCGATAAAGAACAAAAAAAATGACTCTCTACAACTCACCTCGTCAATAAGCTTTCTACCTAATAAAAACAAAATTCGCCCTCTCCGACAATCGAGTCTCAATTGATTTTCAGATACGTAGCCATATGCCATCCCTTCCTCTCGCACACCATGTCGAAGCTGTCGCGAGCCGTCAAGTACGTAATCGTCATCTGGCTGTTAGCCCTCTGCCTGGCGGTACCGCAGGCGATACAATTCGGGGTCGTCTATCAGAAGCTGGCTAATGGAACGTTGATTGAGAGCAGCGCCGCCTGCTCCGTCAAGTGGACCTTCGTGGATCACGCGTTTGAAATATCGACGATATTGCTCTTCGTCGTGCCGATGACCATTATAACGGCCTTGTACATCCTTATCGGATTAAAATTGAAGAACTCGAGGCTCTTGGCCGCGGCGAGCAGGAATCCCGCAGCGGGGAAAGGCGTCGGATGCGCGGACGGCGGTAGGGGCAGCAACAATGCGCAGAAGAATGTCATTCGCATGCTGGGTAAAGTATATATTCTTTCATTTTTTGATTTGCGTTCTGATGGGACTCTACCCAGATTGCGGTACTTTATATGATAATAGATTATGGTAGGAGGTGGGGAATTTTTCTCATTTGATATTGGAAGAAAAAATCGACAATAAATCTGCATGGAAATCTTGCCTTAATTCAGTGAAATTATATATATAATATGTAAATGCATTTTCACAGGATTCTGCGTATCTTAGTCGATGAACGTTTGATATTTTCTCATTTGGATATTAATTAGACATTTATAAGTAGTATTTGAAATTTTAATTAATGTTGAAATGAATATTATAATCAAATTCAAAATTTTGCCTCCAAAATCGGCATCGGAAAATTTTAAAATACTTATCTTCTAAAATGATCAAAAAGCCGCGTTGATAAAAAATTTTAATAAACCGTTCGCATCTATTTTAAACCTCGATCAGATACTATATAATACGGAATAGCATTTTTTGCCATATATAACCGCTATAAAAAGTCCTAAAATTCTTTTCAAAGGTCTTATATACGAATTCGATAACTTTCCCTTGAAAAATAGCTCTATACAAGATGAATAATACAAAACTTAGCAGTTTAATTCATTTATATACACTTTCTAAAGAGTCCAATTTAATTAGAATTCCAAAAGGAAGTTTTTAAACTGAATTTTAAAGAATCGCAAACACTTTTTTTTTCAGTGGCAGTAGTGGTGGCGTTCTTTATTTGCTGGGCCCCCTTTCATGCTCAAAGACTTCTGGCCGTGTATGCTTCAAATAACAAGAAAGACAAGTATAAAACCGCCATTGTTTTACCAGTTTATACAGTTCTCACATACGTCTCTGGGATTTTTTATTATATATCTACAACTATAAATCCCTTGCTGTACAATATTATGTCTAATAAGTTTAGGGAAGCTTTTAAGGTAAAGTATAAATATTTTCTCAACACACTTGCGAATGTTTTCAGTGGTCGAATAAGCTTGAAACTCTAAAGAACACACTTTAATGAGGCAAATATTTCTCTAGTAAATACGCACACCGGCTTCCGCATTTCAGCTACTGTCCTAAAGTGTTTTTGTGAACTTTGTTTTAACTCCTTTAAAAACGAACATTTGGCCTTACAGAAATGCAGTTTTTTTAATAAGTTAAAAGTTTATAATATGTTAATTTTTATATGTTGGGCGCGCATCTTCGAGCATCAATTTGTTTCGTAAAACATTAAAAATATAAATGAGTAGAAATATATGAATAAATGAGTACTTAACGTAGACATTTTTACTATAACCTGCATCACTAATTAATCAGCCAATTTCGTATGCCATGCAAAAACGTTATTTTTATCTTCTAAAAAGGACTTAATCTAATCAAAAGCTGCTAAAAAATCTTTACATAAAATTACTTCGTATTATGTAAATAAGAAAAGACATTAAAACTGTAACCTATCGTTTGTTTCAGAGTATGATTTCCAGACACTGCGGTCGCCGGTTACAAAAGACGAACTCGTACCGGCCAACGTACAGTAGTTTATCTCGTTATCCACGCTCAACCGTACAGCGTAACGATCCCCAGATATCCGCTTCGCTGTCCGTTAGTGAGGAAACTCAAAAATTAGCATGTAACACCGAGTATTCCGAAAAAGGAAATACGATTCAGCTGATACGCAACAATTCGTACTGCTCGGCTGACAGGAATGATCACGGCGAAGATTTAAAGGATCAATTACACCGCGAACTTCTAAATAATTAATGAATCCAGGGGAAGTGTATTTAATTCATAAGTCATGCTTCCACGACACGTTAGCCTAATAAAGCAGTCTGGTAAATCAATTTAATTCTAGACGTACGCAAACTCTCTAGCAAAAGCGGAGCTTTTTTGATATTTAAACTACAGTATTCTTATATGAGATTCAGTAATTAAATTATTCGTATATAATTTTTATGTACATTCATTTTCATCTTTAGACGTAATTTATTTAGATTAAAATGTAATTCTTAAAAAATTTACATCAATAATTTTTGTTATTTATTATAATTCGTGAAAATTTAAAGAAAATTGATAATTTTCATTAGATATCTTGTTCTAAAGGTTGTTATTTATTTTATTTTATTGTTATATTTAGATAAAAAGAGTATAAATTTTTAGTTATAAACCCACAAAGAAATTATTAGTTTATAAAAGCTACATAACAAAGTAGAATAGAATATATGCGCAGTGCTTTAAGATAACGCTTCAAATACTTATTGCATTTATTTTTTTTTTTTTGAAACAAGAAATTAAAAATACGTGAAAAACATATGAAACTGAATATTAAGTGCAGTGAATCCGATTGTAAGCAGCTAATAGCTTCTAACGTAGCCATTTTTAAACATAATAATAATTCATAGCAAATCGTAAGAATATGTTACTCTATACAATGTATAAATTAAATTTGATTAGAAAAAGATGAAATAGATGACCTAATATCATTTTAGTTTTTAAATTTTTTGTCATAATATTACAGAATCAAATTTTGTACAAGAATTTAAAAAAATGCAATATCATTGAATTACATTCCTTTAATTTATACAAAAGTGTGCACTTAATAAAAAAAAAGCATTAAGAATTTTAACACGAGCTTTACAAAGGCAAATCAAATTCAAAGATGTGAAAATAAGTTGTTTGAGTTATGAAGCGTATAATTTAGAAATTATATTTTTTCATATTAATTATTATAAATTTATTATGTTTGTACAGTCATCATAATATTACATAAATTAAAATTATACGTTTAGTTTCGAAATAAATTTGTATATACATATTTACACATGTTATTAATTATTGTATTTCGTACATAAAGAGCAGAAAATCAATCCTTACACAAGTGAAAGACACCCGCCAGAAAATAGTGGTATTAATGCAAGACGTTGTATAACATTTTTTCTCACTACTGACTACGTTTTGTAAAATATTCCCAACAATATTATTTTTGAGTTATTAAATCATCTGAGATTATATTGTTTATGTACTAATGCAACAAGAAGTGTGAAATGTTATTTCTGTTGACGATTTAATTATTGTTCAAAAATAATCAAAAGATACAATAAAGATTTTTTTTTTAAATAGAGATTTTATTTTTTTAATCATAACATTTTTTTCGATAATAACACAACTAACATTAATCAAACACAACTTTGGATGATTCACACATTAATGAAACCGTAAATAAATAAAACAAATATAGAACTATTTTAAAAATCTGATTGTGGGCGCTTGTCCACCCATTCTTTGATTTTAGGTTCTGATAAAACTTTATCCCTAAGAGCTTTCAAATTTTCAGCTTTCTCAATAATATCATACTTGGCCATGAAATTCAAATAATCCAACAATCCAACGAAAAATATGTCCGCCCAAGATAATTTACCACCGACAAAATAACCACCGTTCCTTTTTACTTGTTCGTCGAGACGTTCAATGTAAAACGGTACAATTTCTTTCATTACTTCAAGTTTTTGGGCTTTTGCTTCAGCATGAGGTTCATAATGATAGGCTGCTAACTCTGCAAAAAAATATTTAACTTAATAAAAAATGAAACATTTAATAAATGACATTGTGAAGCTCTCTTAAAAGTCGAAAAAATTCTTCCTCACTTGAATTTTTAGTTTCTTTTTAGTAAAACAATAACATAAATAAGTGACTGAAATCGAGTTCAGAATTTACATGTAATAATACAGTAAGAGAAATTCAAACTGGGCAAAACATTTTAAAGATTGCGAAAACTAGAACTTTCTATTTTGCACATTTTTACGACTGCTTTCAAAGATATTTTATCTTAATTCATGAATATTCTTAACTTTTGATAAGTTAATAAAATTCCGTTAAATATGTACGCAACAAATTGGTAGGAAATTAAAAATATCTTTGATAAGAGAAAAATTTTGTCAAATTAAAAGCAGGTTAATTAAATTTAGATTTTGACCCAAAGGAAACTTAATTAACAAAATGAAACATAGAAAAAGTAAAAAAATTTCAATACACTTTACTAATCTTTCATAATCAGAACTTTTCCGTATCTTCCCTATAAACTTACTATTACGAACGTCGTGAATCGTATCAATTGCGGCATCGATTTCAAGAGCTTCCCATTCGTCTTTTCCTGCAAGACCAAGCTGCCTCGCTATGTAACGGCAAATAGCAGTCGACTGATTTACTCTTTTGCCGTCGACTTCCAGAAGCGGAACTTGACCAAATGGTGTAGCTAAAATTTATATTAAAACGAATAAATTTATTATTCAACTATGATATACAACTTTTATTACAGCGTTGAATCAAGTAAAAATTATTGTATAATAAAAGAAAAATTAAAATAAAATAAAGCAGTCTAAAATTTGAATGTCTTACTTGGTTTAATGTTTGGCCAATTTTCGCGTTCAAATCGATCATCGACGAAATCGATACCGCCGTAACTAAAGAGAAACCGAATTGGTTCGGCAAGACCCTTTAAAGGGAAATACGTTAATTTGTAAGAAGGCATGTTCCTAAAACACAAAAATAACAATTTTTATATTTGCTGATTTTTGTTTTACGTTGTACCTCAAAGTACTACTACTATCACAAAACAAACAAAAATGTGTTTAAGGATACCAAAACAAAAGAAGAAATATTAATTAACAGCTGCATTCAGTTTAATTAATTATTATGACTTTACAACTTTTTAAATAAAATTGGATTCTTTTTTAAAACTATAACAAATTTTTACTCATATTTAAAATTACAAACTTTAACAGAATTGAACATTATTTTAAAAATTTTAATTTTAAATTATTAATTAATAATTTACTAAATAATTAATAATTTATACGATTTTGATAAATTTGTATTTTAATAAATCTAATTTTATACTTTATTGGGAATATTATACTGTTTGATAGCAGTTATTTTAGTACTAAGGGAGTAAAATTTTATACCCGTTTGCGATCATTGATCGGCAAAGCCGGCTACTTCGCACTCCGCAGTCACCGAGTGACTCGGCATCTAGCAACGGTGCAAACTGCTTTATGTCTGTGTTGCAAAAATGATTTTTTAATGGATTTAAAATTACAATTTGTAAAATTTAAGGTTCAATTTTGTACCTACTGTATCAAAAAATGTTTTTTACAGCATATTAATAGTAATACTTCTACATAATAGTTGAATAAATATTTTAACAAAAACTTATTAGAATATGAAAAAAGTTAGTTTAGTCAATATATTGATTTGAATAAACGTTTTTTTAATTCTTGACATTATTGAAATAGATATATAAAATTTTAATAATTTAACTTAACCTAAACTCCCAACAGAACAATGTGTGGGTATATACACTACAGCAGTATATCCATTGATTAGAAAATATTGATTTTAATTATTTTAAAACTATTGCTACCTAAAAAATGTATAGAAAAAATTGCAATGTACTTACTTATCTGCTAAGATGGAACGATAAGCACCGGTTTGATGAAAAAATAGTATTACACTTAAATACACTTAAAGGTAAGTTCAAAGTGCAAGGTGGATTTTAAAGTTAGGCTCACATTTGAAATTTTAGGATATAATATATATATGTGGTATATGGTTTCAAAATTATATTTAGTTTGGTCGAGGTTTAATACATCATATCTAATCGTTTTATGTAAATTATAAACGTTAAAAATGCAACAAAATATTTTAAAAGCGTATTTTTAACACTTCTCGAATATTTATTGAAGTCAGTACATAAAAATAAACAGTATAATTTAGTTTTGACAATAAAGCTTAATGTTAGAAATTTTTATTACATTGTTGCATTTCATATTGTAATTTAAAATTCGCGCTCATTTTTGAAAATTTAATTTATTCAGTAAAATTATTGCAATAGTTTATTTACAACTTTTACTGTTAATATTCGAGGATTTAAAAAATAAGATTGTGGAGTTTTTATTTAAAAAACAAATTAACTTTAAGCGTCAAAAATATTAACTTTTAAATAAATATTGTACGCGCATGCGCGCCTGGGTAGCGCGTTAGTGCGCGCGTAAATCAAAAAGCCAAACATGGATTATAATAAATAATTATCTCTGAAAAGCAATTGAGACAAATTAAAAAAATGGTCAGACCTTTCAGACAATTTAAAAAACTACTTAGACCAATTAATTATTTTTGGGATGCCAACTTCACGTCGGTCTTGTGTTGATCGGAATCTGTATTTTGCCATATTGCCATAGAGACCAGTTTGATCAGCGAGAATTTCAATAGTGTACTTTACAGCCAAATTCGAAGTGCAGAATCCGGAGCTAAGACTACCTTCACAATATGCGAGCAAGCACCGTTATAAGCAAGTTCACTTCATACTCTTGCACGCCAACACTATTGGTTCCGACCCGTTTCTTCAGTAGTAAATTTATTAATCCTTTTTAAAGTAAAATCCAGAAATTATTTTACTTTAAAAAGGATTATTATTTACTAATTCGCTTCCCTTGGATTATCAGATTTTAAACTTTTTTAATCTACTCATTTTCATTGGGTTAGTAGATTATTAGATGGAAATTTATTTAAGCGATTATAATATGTCCATTGGATTAATATTAAATTTACGCGTTCGCTTTCATAAGGTTTTTCAACCCCTCGTATTTCTAATATTCTCGCTATTTTGGAGCGCGCTCTAGTGACGATTTAGATTGCCGAATTCTGGCAACACTGGGTCAAAATGCGGCTTTCTACCATCCAATGATGCTGTTAACCAATCACGTTTAGTAGCCTTGAATGTACAATTTACAGGAATCCACTTACGTGCTATACCTATTCTTTTTGGACCATTGATCTTTGGAATAATCCTTGATTGCGACTTTTCTTTTTGATAGACCAGGACAAAGGTAAAGTCCTATTTTTATAATTTAAAATAAATAAAATTGATAAATTGATAAATATTATTAAGTAAATAGAATGGAATCCTATAGAATTTTATTTGAGCGTTAAACATGCAAAAACGTAACCGTAAAAATGACACAATTTTTTTTATAAAAGAAGGTAGGATGAGCATGTATATGACGCAAATTTTTGAAACTATTGAATTTAAATTAAATGACGGCTGAAATAAAAGTGACCCACGTGATTTCAAAGGCCAATATATAAATAAAAAAAATTAATTAATTAAATGACGTATTATCATTTTAGTTTTTCATGTACGTGATAATGTCGATGACCTAAAGATCACATTTTTATCATTTTTTTTTTAATAAAATGTATAATGTATAAACTATTATCTAAATAAATCTTACACGAAGAGAAACGTTTTACGAAAAATGAGTATACTTTTCAGTAACTCGAGGATAGACTTTCAGTTAGGGTGAAAATTACTATACTTTATATTAATTTTTGTTACATTGTTAGCAACTTTTATTATTAAAAGTTTAGCAAAAATTACTAAACCTATAGTAAATTTTAATATATATGTTAAATATAACTGTGTTATTACGTTAAATTAGTTGAATAACTATTAATGAAAACAAAAGTGTAATAAGAAATTTGTATAACAGAAAAATTAAATAAAACTTTGTAATTTCAAATTAAAAGATATTATTAAAGTAGTACTGAATTTGACGTTAAACTTTATTTTTTTCTAAAAGAAATAAGCAAATGAATAAACTTTAAGTTTTAAGTAAAAATGTAGTATCGTACAGTTTATGAAAATATTTTCTTCATTTCTTACAAATAATAGCGTTGGGCAAACGTAATCAATGTCTGATACGAGACTGTTACGAAATGCAATATGAACCCCCGCGAAGAAAACACCCGAAGTCACGTGATATGTTGACGGCGAGAAATCTTCTATTACTCCCACTTGGCAAATTTAGTTATGAAAAAACTTACAGATCTCCCACTAACATCTGACTTCGAGACAGTTCATTGAGTAAAACCTAGTAGCACAGAGCAATTGCTTGAGTGTTTCGTTTAGTTCGTCGTTTTGAATAAAAATAACGTTAAAAAATTACACCTGCTGCCAAGATTGCTGGCCCTTCAAACTGCCGCTTTATCACGTATTACTATTATTACTAGTCCGAGTGTTTAAATATAATGTTAGTTCTGTTAAATATAATTTTTATATGGAATTAAATTTTAATTATAGAACTGAGAACTATCATTTTATTATATAAGACAAGGTTTTGTAATTTTAAGTGAAAAGGCAATATTTTTTTAATTATTTTATGTTTTATGTTTACTTTTAATGCAAATTTAGAGATTTTATTTACGAGTGGATAAGACATATATTTACGTTGTATGAACTTGTTGAAAAAGTAAGAATAAATTTTACTAATATTTTTTACATAAATTATATATTTTATTTTTATTTTATTCACAAGACGGATAAAAACATCAGTACAAAACTAATGTAAAAAAATGATAGTTCTTATAATAAATGTATACAAAAAAGTAAGATAAGAGTATTATATGTAACGTCAGGTAAATAAAAAATGGTCGGTCCCAAAGATTTGACTACCATATTCCTATCTATTTTGATCGAAACACGAATATGACCTTAGTTTTGTCTATTACGTCAAGACTTCGAGATATCTTGATCATTAAAAGTTTTAAGATAGTTTATTTACAGCAAAGGTAAAAAAACTTTGCCTTTTGTGATTTGCTCTGACATTCTATTATACACTCCTCCCTCTCAATAGTGCCGTGGTTTTCTCTTTTTATTTTCATTTACGGCATACTGGAGTAAAAAAAGCAAAATTGAGAGGGAGTAGTGTACTACCAACGGTAACGTTTAAATTAAATTTCAAATTAATTCAATCCAATTTTCTTCTCTGGGATATTCCCTCGGATATTCCAATATTAATTTTAAAAACTTTTATAATCCCCTTCAAGTTTAAATATTTGCGCATTCTTTAGACTTGTATTTTATTTTTAAACTAATTCTTTTAATGAAATATAGCTGTAAAATGATATTTTCAGAATGACTTTACCAATGGATGGTGTTTACTCCGTATTAGTAATAGGAAGTGGTGGAAGAGAACATGCGATATGCTGGAAGCTTGCACAATCTCAACAAGTAAGTCAAGTTGCGATATTGTGTTAATATGTAATCTTTGTGCAAATAATAACAATTACAACTGTCAATAAATTTAGGTTGCAAATATATATGTTGCGCCAGGAAATTGCGGCATAGAGCAAGAAAACAAAGTTAAACTAGTTCGATTGGATATTAAAGACAATCAGGTAAGATATTACTTATATAAATTTTTATTCGGTCGTTAAGCATGTACATAAATATTAATTTTTGGTATCATAGCCGTAAATTTCGATTTTACGAACCGTAAAATAAAAAATGTTTATGTCCACAAAATAAAAAATAAACACTTTAGTTACGAATTTACGACAAAGATACCAAAAAATAACTATTATCGTCACTCAGCCGTAAGATTTCACGGTGCGAGTGTAATCGCAGCGTACGAGGGTCGGCGAAGCCACTTTTACGGCCCTGTGACGAAAAATACTATTAAAAATTTAAAATCACTTCTGATAAATAATTTTATTTTATTTTTACAAACTACTGTCCAATAAATACATATTTATCCTCTTAAATTTCAGGGAATAGCCGATTGGTGCAAAAAAAATCATGTGAGTTTGGTTGTAGTGGGTCCTGAGGAATATTTAGCTCGAGGACTTGCAGACGAACTGAAAAAAGCTGACATTTTATGTTTTGGACCTGAAAAAAATGCTGCGCAAATCGAAGCAGACAAGGATTGGGCTAAAGCATTTATGGACCGCCATAAAATTCCAACAGCAAGGTGGAAAAGTTTCACAAAGAATGAAGAAGCTAAAAAGTTTGTGCGAGAGTAAGTCAAATTTTAATCTATTTCAATCTAATACTAATGCTTTTATATGAAAACATTAAAACGACTATATAAAACTAACGAACATATAAATATTTTATTATTTAGAGCGCCTTTTCCTGCCTTAGTTATAAAAGCTGCAGGTTTGGCAGCTGGAAAAGGTGTTGTAGTTTCTAAAAATAAAGAAGAAGCTTGTCAAGCGATTGATGAAATGTTGAATGACAAAAAATTTGGTTCTGCGGGGGAGACAATTGTTGTAGAAGAACTTCTACAAGGAGAGGAGGTTTCCATGTTAGCATTTACAGATGGTAAGTCCAATGATTGAGAAGTATATTGTGCAACATGTGCGTAAAACGCATTTTTCTAACCACTTGTGCTATGGTTACTACTCGTTCTTCGCACTTTTTTTGCATTAATAGGTGCAAATTCGATTTTCCGCGTATTGTTGTAAAAACATGTATTTTATGACGACAGTGGGTGTTTCATATATATTTACTTTATTTTAAAATTTAGGTAAAACTGTAGTGCCCATGGCTCCAGCACAAGATCATAAAAGAATTTTTGATGGAGACCAAGGCCTTAACACAGGTGGCATGGGTGCTTATTGTCCTTGTCCACTTTTAACTCAAGAAGAATGTGAAAAGATGAAAATTGAAGTTCTTCAAAAAGCTGTAGACGGGCTTCAAAAAGAAAATATACCATTTGTTGGAGTCTTGTATGCAGGTTTAATGCTTACCCCAGATGGTCCTAAAGTCTTAGAGTTTAATTGCAGATTCGGTGATCCCGAAACACAAGTCATTTTGCCTCTGTTAAAATCTGATCTATTTACAATAATGAAAGCATGTTGCGAAGGAACTTTAAATTCGCAACAAGTTTCGTGGAGAGAAAATCTTTTTGCTACTGGAGTAGTTTTAGCGTCACGTGGTTATCCAGAGTCATCATCCAAAGGTCAAATTATAAGAGGCTCTGGACAAATCAAATACAGACATGATCATTTTGTTTTTCACAGTGGAACTAGTATTTCACCCGAAGGAGAGCTTTTAACAAATGGTAAGTTGTGCAAATAAAATATCAGATATTAGAAATGTTCTGACATTCTCATTGCATTACAGGTGGTAGAGTGCTAATAACAGTAGCTCTAGCTCCTTCATTAGCCTCTGCAACTGCAAAAGCAACAGCAGCTGCGCGATATATCTCATTTGAAGGAAAACAATTCAGGACAGATATTGCTCATAAGGGAATTGCAAGGTTGAGAACTTAATAAAAATCTGCTTAAGAAATATAAATTCCTAGCTGATGTATTATTTTTTTTAGGTCTATCTTGCAGCACGGACAAATGACATACAAATCCAGTGGAGTAGACATTCAAGCTGGTGACTCCTTAATTTCTGTTATCAAGCCAGCAGTTTCTTCTACAAAGAGAACTGGATCGGTTGGAAGTATAGGCGGATTTGGTGGATTATTTGATACTAAAGCTGCTGGTTATAAAAATCCTCTTCTTGTATCTGGTGCTGATGGAGTTGGTACCAAATTAAAAGTAAACTTGATTCACTTGACATATTTTAACTTTAAAATGTTTTTTTGTAAATTAATGAATTTAATAATTTTAGATTGCTATAGATTATAATAAGCACGATACAGTCGGTATTGATTTAGTTGCCATGTGTGTAAATGATGTTCTTGCTCACGGTGCCGAGCCCCTATTTTTCCTTGATTATTTTGCATGTGGTGAATTAGATGTTGACACTGCAGCTAAAGTTATAAGCGGAATAGTTGAAGGATGTAAACGCGCAGGCTGTTCCTTGGTAAATATATTAAAATTATTCATGAAAAAATGTTTAACACTGCTTTTCATTCTTTATTAAATTCTAAGGTTGGTGGAGAAACTGCAGAAATGCCAGATATGTACGCCGACGGAGATTATGATTTAGCTGGTTTTGCCGTTGGGGCCGTTGAGAAAATTGATCTATTGCCAAGAACTAAAGATATACAGCTAGAAGATGTAGTTATTGGTTTACCTTCCAGTGGAGTACACAGTAATGGGTTCAGTTTAGTCAGAAAAATTTTAAAATTAGCTGATAAAAAATATTCCGATATTGCCCCATTTTCAACGACGGGAAAAACAATCGGTAAATTGAAAAATATTAATAAGAGCACTACTTTTAGAAAGTCAAATAATATTGTTTATATATATTTTAGGAGAAGAACTTTTAGAACCTACAAAAATTTATACGAAAACAGTTATTCCTGCATTAAAATCAAATTTCGTTAAAGCGTTCGCCCACATTACCGGCGGTGGTTTGACGGAAAATATTCCTCGAATACTTCCCGAAGGAGTTGGTGTAACATTGGATGCTACCAAATGGAATATTCTTCCAGTTTTTGGTTGGTTAGCAACAACAGGTGGAATAGGAAAACATGAAATGTTAAGAACTTTCAATTGCGGCCTTGGCGGAGTTATTATTTGTTCTGAAAAAGACAAAACCAAGGTTTTGGAATATCTAAAACCAGAAAATCCTGTTGTGATTGGTAAACTTCACTCTTTGCAAGGTAAATTTGAATTAAGAAAGTATGAACAACAAAATATAAAAATATTTTTCATTAAAAATGAGAATTTGCTTTTTAGAAAATGAAGTCAGAGTTGACGTGAAAAATTTCGAGAAAGCTATTGAGACTGAAATGAAAAAATATGTAGGCCCTTTAGTAGAAAAATTATCAAAGCCTTTAAAAAAAGTTGGAGTATTAATCTCAGGTAGTGGTACCAATTTACAAGCTTTAATAGACGCTACTCAAGATCCAACACAGCATATAGGAGCTGAAATCGTTTTAGTCATTTCTAATAAAAGTGATGTAGAAGGATTGAAACGAGCTGAAAGAGCAGGAATCGCAACAAAAGTAAGATTACTTTAAATTCTTGTTTATAAATTTTTTTATTTTCGATTGTTCATTTTATTCAAATTGAAACCTATTTTTTTACGTATTTTTAGGTCATTAAGCACACAGACTTTTCTTCTAGAGAAGCTTTTGACAGAGAAATGGATAAGCATCTTGTGCGAGCCGGAGTGGAGATTATTTGTCTCGCTGGTTTTATGAGAATGCTGTCATCTGAGTTTGTCAATAAATGGAAAGGTGCTATGATAAATATTCATCCATCACTACTGCCTTCGTTCAAGGGAGCTAATGCTCATAAAGACGTCTTGGCATTCGGTGCTCGAGTTTCGGGCTGTACTGTACATTTCGTAGCGGTAAGATTAAGTGACATAAATGTTATTGTTAAAAAACAAATTATTTATCACTCACTGATTAAAAACCCTTTAAATATTTAGGTTGATATGGATTCTGGGGCTATTATAGAGCAAGAATCTGTACCCGTTCTGCCTAATGATACAATTGCAACTTTACAAGAACGTGTAAAAACTGTAGAGCATCGAACTTTTCCAAAAGCGCTAAAACACTTAGCAACTGGAAGAGTGCAATTGAAGGAAGATGGATCTCTTGAATGGAAGTATTGAAAAAGAATTGTACACGGACTACATAGATCAACGCAATAATTTTCACTCCTAAAATTTATCGGAAAACAAAATTTGTTTTCGACCAAAGCAGTTAAATAACGAAGTCTAAACTAACTTCTACGTATAACGCCAAAATAGAAATTGAATGGTCTTTATAATCTTTTTACAATTTTGTTACGTTTCGCTCATCTGCTAAACTCGTCACGAGAGAACGGACACTTTACATTATAATTGTTTTAACCATAATTGATATTATTAGTATTTAAGGCTTACTGTGATATTTTTATATTATTGCTAGAAATTCAATAACTCCATTAAAAATCAAAATGAAGACTTACCTTAAATTGCGCTCTTTACCTTTTAGCACACTAATACATACAGTCTCTATAGCCAGATAAAAATAAAACACATACGTAGATTACTTTGCGCAAATAAATTAATTCTACGCAACACTAAAAAATTAAAGATGTATATGTTAATCTTGCATTTAATTACTACTGCTTACTTGTTTTTTTTTATTTTTTTTTAAATATAAAATCTATTCCCCGCCATTTTTCCGAATTGTCGGATCGTATATGTTTTGCCAAAAATCAGTAATATGAAATTCAGCACAAAAATCAATTTCCAGTCAAATTTCATTGCTGGACAGTATATATTTTATTATATAACTAATTCATTTAACAATATATGAATCGTTTATTTGTAGAATTATTTATAATCATTTATTATTTTTTACGGGGCTATGCAGTTTGGTGGCCCATAAAATTAATATATCTATTATCATTATTTAATGTTGAATCCTATAGAATAAGTTTTATAAGGATTTTACACTAAATAATTAAAATCTTTTTTAGAAAATGAGTTGGGGAGGAGGGGGGCGAACATGCGATTGTCCATTTCGGAATTGCATCAAAATTATGAATTTTTTTAAATCGACATCAAATATTTACAAATGACTATTTTGTCTCAGATGTATAACTAGACTGTTCAAATCGTCGAATGGTCATGAAGAATAAACAGAATATGATCGAAATAGTTACATTCGAACTGCCATTGTCTGAAACGTGAAAATTTTTCGTGACCATAAAGTCGAAGGTTCATACCGGCAAAAAATAGAAATAATTAGTCTACATTATTATTGTTTTTCGCCGGTATGAACCTTCGACTTTATGGTCACGAAAAATT
>UCOM01002053.1:0-31286 GCA_900474385.1 Ormyrus pomaceus | reverse complement strand
TTTTTCCCCCCCCCCCCCCCCCCCCCCCTGTCAAGAAAAAACTGCCGGCGTCTTCAGCGAGTCGGAACAAGTGCCATTTCACCTCGACACTTATAAGCACAGCGGCAGCGGCGTCAGCTGCTGTCCTACATAAGGATTATTTTATCCCGATGTTGCGCTCGTTACGCGACGCGGCAATTTACTGGTCGCGCTGCGGACCTCTTCCGGATTTATCGAGCCACTTTACGAAATGAAAGTTTATTGGCTTGACGCCTCCGATTCGCGCATGTAGCGGCGGAGCACTCGCCGGAGTTAGAGGGGCATCGTAAAACGGGTCGCTCGTCTTATTGGCACCGAAAGTGTACTTCCGGGATTTTGCCGGCAATTGAGTTTTAATGGCTGCTCCGCGCGCCTTTTTTTCTAATGTCCACCCTCTTCGCTCTATTTTATTCGAGGAAGAGATAGTTCGTTGAGTTGGAGATTTTCGGCATTGAATTAGGGATTTTATTGGCGGGGGGGGGGGGGAGAGTAAGTTTGCGCTCGAAAAACAATGAAGAGCCGAATATAGTAGTTTACGACAAGAATTATATGAAAGCTCGTGGGTTGATAGTAAGTATCTGTGCGGGATTTTCAAAAATTTTTTAAAATGAATTCTGTACATTATTATAGTGAAAAATTACATCAGTTCTCTATTTAGATGCAAATTTTCGTTTAATACACACTGCGCGAAACTAACATTTTCAGATTTATGGTATACTTGCATAAAAATAATATTTTATTCTAGAAAAAATTTGAATTTTCACGAATAACGATTCTTTAATGTGCACAAATAATAAATAATATAATAATAGCAACACTAATAGACTGCACTTCTGCAGGCTAAAAATTCCAGGGAAACCGACCTAAAGCTTAGAACGCAACGAATTCTCCAATATCGCCGAAATACCGATAAAATCTAAAAAAACATTCTGGCGACGGAAAAACTTTTTATCAAGATCCGTGTATCCCGCGCAGGAACGAACCATTTCACGGCGCAAAAAAGATCAAGATCGAAAGAACACCGGCACGCGCAGAGTTCGAGAGGTGATTCCGAACAAAAGCGTAGTTTTGGCTTGGACGTATCTCGCGATCGACACCCTAATTGGTCCCCGTGGAGTAATTTCGACACGACAGCCGGCGCACGCATTCGAACTTCGTCATTACGGCGATGATTGATAACCGAGCGGACAAAGAAACCACGAAATGTGTCCTGGGACTTAAATAATAGAGGCAATAAATGTAATCGTAACGAGACGGCGGCGCCGATTGATGGCGCAGATCATTTGGGTGTAATTTGTTTTTTCTAGGAATTTGGACTTGTTAGTTTTGCAGGTAAACTCATCATTCAGTAAGTTAGATTGATTTCGCCTATTTTTCTGAGGAACTTCGTCATTAATCGTTTGAATAAGTGCTGAAATTTCACGGTATATTAAGTTTACACGGAGAGGTACGGAAATACGAAACCGGATGTAACCGGACTCTTAATTGGTTGTACAATATACCACGAATATTTTCGCAAAGTTTATTCGTCAAAAAGATGCATCGGTAACTAAGCAAATTATTTTTAACAGCCGATGCAAACTAAATGTACTCTTAAGGTGGCTTCGGTGAGATTTTATAAATCAATGAAAATAAAGTGATGACGAAAAGTTGAAGCATGAATAAAGCGATTGTTATTTGCTGATTCTTGTGGATCTTATGGATGAGATCAGATTGGCTAATTGGCTGTAGTATAGAGTAAGGCTAAGTTGAATTAGCAGAAACAGGCTTTATAAATTATTTTATTTAATTTTCATTAATAGCATAACCCACGCGTTTGAATGTGACATTTGCTAATCGAAACTGTTTCCCACAGTCTGCGATCGATAGATCATTTGTGACGCATCAATAAGTTAAAATAATTTCAATGTTATGCGCGACGGAAATATTATTTATTATTCAAATTATCTCAGTCTAATGTAGAATACGTTTAGCGCGCTTGGATGGTGCTAGTGAGAGAAAAGCTTAATCCCCCGTCGGAGCGAATCGCTCGTCAACTCCTCCGAGGAATGAAAAACAAGCGGGCAGCCGAGGCGTCGCTCGCACTCCGCGCAAAGTTCCCTCGAATCGAATTTGCTAGTAAACTCTCCCCCGCAGACGGCGGCGAGACCGAGAGACGGCAGCTGCATTGTGTGTACACACTCGGTGTATCTGCAAGTTTGCGCGAGATAACCGCTGAATGAATTCGTTTATTGAATTTCACGCTCTCCTCTCAGCCCTCAGCCCCCATTATTTCTCGCCTGGTATCAGCCTCCTCCCTCCCTTTGTCTTATCTATATTTGTACATGCCAGGCTTTCTCGATGGTATCTCGATCGTTGAGCAGCAGTTTTTCGTGAGAGCGATTATGAGATTGTTATCGGGTTTTTTGTCAACCCTTCGTTTTCCGACGCGTGTATTATTACGCGATATTTTTTTTCCGAGAACAAGTGATTTTATGCTTGATTTAAGTCTTTTATGCGTTTTGCAGAAGGTGTATTTTTCGAGTGTATCATTGTCATTTTTATAATAAAAAATATTTTTAATCTATATGTTATATTGTAAATTTTTAATATATTTGTTTTTTAAAGCACAATAGACTGGGTGCATGGGTACACAATATTCTGAAAAAATTGTTGGTACAACTGATTGGAAAAGAAAAATATTTAGATTTAAATATTGAATTTTAAAATAAATATTATTTTATTAACAAAATAAATATTGATTTACTCACACTGGAAGTATATTAGATGTAGTTAAGTTTATTTAAGCTTTTAATACTGATCTAAGCACCAATCAAACTTCCTAATACGATTTCCGTACAAGCATCCAATTTCTTTGTCCTTAATCTCCTTATTAATCCCTCTCATTTCCTTATTAATCTCCCGGCACGTACCGACACCCCGCCTCTCCTCCTCCCGGCAACAATCTATTACTCGTTAACTTGCCCACCCCCTCGGAATTCGGTACATTTATGATAATTGCGTAGCGTCAATCCCTGCCATCTCGCGCATCCTATAATAATAACAACTCCGCTGTCCCCTCGCGACATATGCGGGTAATAATAGGCCTGGTGACGCACGCGTCGAGCGCCGCCCCGTCGATCGCGCGCCGAAAAGTATCGATTACACACGCGGCTCTCGCACTCGTTACGCGCGCATTCACCAAGCGCGGATGTACATATATATATACATATATAATAAAGTTGCCGCGGAAAAGTGCGCGGCTTTTTCAGCGGGAGCTTAACGAGCTAAGGGGGAGTATCTCTTTTTGTCTCGGGACGCCGGCTCGCTTTGATGCCGGAGTGTGCATGTACGCTTACGTTTTGTGGCTTGTATGACTTCTTCCTTTTGGATTACCGTCTCCTCATTCTTTCCGCTGCTGAGAGCTGCGAACTCGCGGGCTGCTACAAAAAGCTGCGTGAAGGCACTCTTTATAATTTTTAATGAGCAGCGCTGACGTACTTGTTGCGATACGTATTATTAAGCTAGCGCAGCCACTTCCAAACCATATGCATATTTTGTTGCTAATTTGTTACGCCGTACCTGAATTTGTTGCTCCAGCCGTTTTCGAGAAACAATGGATACGTTTACTTAATATTGAGCTATAACCCCTTTTTTTTCTCCTGACTTTATAGAGATATCAATACGAGAATCGCGGTATTTTGTTGCTAGTGTTTTGCACAGAAAGCCAACTGGTTTTTATTTTATTGCTTCAGCCGATTCCAGCAACATGGTCCGCGCTAGCTTAAAACTTAAGCTAGCAGCTAGGTCACGTTTCAGAGAATAGACTGGAGCAACAAAATCAGATCCGGCGTAACAAATTAGCAGCAAATACTGCTCAGTATTACGAAGCATGCATTGGAAATTTTGTATTTTGGGCTTTATCTAAAAGGGGTGGTGGTTGATTCTTCTATTAGGGGTGGGTTTTCGGGATTGATGGTTGCACCTTCCAAAAGCAACAAATTAGCAACAAAATATGCCGCCATTCTCGTATTGATATCTTTATAAGGGCAGGAGGTAGAATTAGTGGTTACGCTAGCTTAATATTAAGCTAGCGTATCCATTGTTTCTCGGGAAAGGCTGGAGTAACGAAATCGGGTAAGGCATAACAAATTAGCAATAAAATATGGATATGGTTTGATTATGGGCTAACGGTAACGCTAGCTTAATAAACGTTGTTGCGATAAGATTTAGAGGGGAGTGAATTGTTTACATTTATCTTTAAAATATGATTTAATTATGAATTATAATTATAATAAAATGAAACGGTTTTTAAAAATAAATTTATAAATATATCTACGGTATATAAAGCATCTGCAGAAAAAGTATTGTTTACTGATGTCGTTAAAGTCACATGGCACTTAATTTTCTGAAATTTATTTTACAGTCTCCGTAACATCAAAGATCATGTTTGCTACTTTAGTTAAGTATTTCAGAGGTAACACAAGCTTCGTAAAATTCCCCTTGTATTACGTGTCAAGTAATTACCGAAGTTTGATACTCGATTATTTAAGTTCACTGTACATAAAAGCCCGGTGTTCTTTCGGCGTGTAACAGCACACCAAACATCACAGCAGCAGTAACAGCAGCAGCAGCGCACAAACACAACGCTGTCAGTCCTTTACATTTTAAGCAAGCCATGTACTCTTTGCGACGTTCTTTCAGCGGCAAATTCGGTAAATATCGTATCGTCGTCCTCTCGAGCCAGTCGCAGCAGTCGGACGGGCGAAGAATAGCGTCGAGGGTATATAGCAGAAAGCGATTTCCGGCTCGGAAGCCCGCGCCTTTCATCAGTCAGATGGTTTTCCCTCCCGAAGAATCTGCCGCGCCGATAAACCGGCAAAGAAAGACGAAAGTCGATCGGTCCGAGGCCGGAAAAAGGAGGAAAACGTGATTTCCGATCGCGTCGGAGGTGGAGCTGCCAGGGGTAGGAAACCATCGGCGAAGATATTTTCCATGCGTATAAAGTCTCTCCTTTCAGCCGGCCTGGGAACAACGCCTGCGCACAGCGGCGCCGCGATGTTTATTCATCGCGCAGCCGTTCATTACCCACATGACAATATTGGATGATGGGGATTGCTTGTATCCCGTGACACGCACCATTTCATATGCGGGTCCTCCCTCCTACGCAGAATACACACACGGAGCGCTCGGGGGTTCGTTCGACTTGCAACTATAACAAGGGCTAGCTGTTTTTACGCGAGCTTTCCATTATGAATTCGCGATATTGAAAATTTTCGGGCGTTCATTTCGCATGCAGATTTCTACGGGATTTCCGTGTTTGAAGAGGCTTTTCATCCTTTTATGGAAACGTAGTAAAAATTGATTTACGTCTGCTTGATTAACGCGCAGCGAGACGCGAGCGAGGTTTTCTCGCGGCTGCGCAGCCGAGCTGCGGGCTTTTTATCGGCGGGGGTTGAATTTTTTTAGTTTTATGGTAAATACCGGGTGAAGCCCGTTCAACTTTGATGAAATTGACTGCGTTTTATAGTCAAGACTTTTAAAGAGAATATCATTGGTTTACTAAAAAGAGTTATTATGGCCGATTTTCATTATCAATTCAACTTTTCGCTGCACTTAAAAAAATGGATTTCCACATATATTTTTACAGCTTGTCTAAAAATAATATTAAACGCATTAATTTTTATTGTATATGTGGAACTACTAACTTGCTGAATGTTGATTTATTAATTATTTCAGTTCAATAATCAAAGAATAAATTTGGGACTAAACGCAATTAAAGTCTTAAATTAGTTTACAATTTTGATATATGGCAAGTTTTGAAGGCTATACACGGATTTTCCATCTGGTATCGACAATCCTTTTTCCTTTGTTCTCTACGTTACTAATTGACAAGTTATTTATATCAATATTAATTTGCAACTGATAAAGTTATCACCTTAAACAGTAAATCTTATTTTAAATTAATTATAAGGTGAAACTAAATTTTGTTTACTAATTCATTGAATTAATGACTAACGTATAATACTAAACTTTAAAATAATATAGTGATAATGTAATGGATAATATTTAAGACTTTATATAATTATAAATGCAATAATTCATAAAAAAACTCAAGCGTGTCTGAAGTAAAAGTTTTCTTTACAAGTTTATTTACTTTTTTTTCAAAGTTTGATGTAAAACTTGTAAATTTTCGCTTAACTTTTACAATTTCTTTAACATAATTAGGTTACTTACTTGAATTTATCTTCGAATCATTTTAAAAACTTTTAGCATTTTGTAATGTAATTTTTAATTTTTTAATTAATCTAAATGCAGTAAAAAGATTGAAACTTTTAAAATTCACTAAAATAATGTTAGATTTTAAGTATATCTCTAAATAAGTCAAGCTGTCCAAAGCTGTTAAAAAGGCAGAAGAGACAGGTCTATCCATAAATCGAAACAATTTATATCACCTACATAATAAATGGAGAAATTCAACCAGTCGCATATTTACGTATCGTTAGTAATATATTGATTTGGAATTACTGTCCGTTCGCGAAGCTCCGCCAACGATTAATTAACGCTTGTGATCGATATTATTTGTGCTGCCGCTGCTCCTGCCTTCTTGTTTACCTTCGTCGGGGATGAGCCACTTTTGAGCGAACCTTAATAAAGAGCAGTAATTTATGGCCGGCGCTATTAATTAATGGATAGTTTTAATGAGCGGCGTCTTCGTCCATCGGTTGGCACAGCTGTTTTAACCGCCGGAGACGCCGCGCGATTAATCAATTGAAATTTGTTCTCGAAGAGATTGTTGCTGGCGGATCCGAGAAGGGACGGCATAAGTAATTATTGTTTTATTACTTCTTTGAAAGACAGTTTACTAGTAATTAACTACATCTGGATGTAATATGATTTTACAGAAAATGTAATATATAAATTTTCTGGTTTCATCTGGTTTTCAATCGTGTGTTAATTAAGGTGCTGCTTAAAACGTTATTAATTTATCAATTCAGCTAAGTAATACCATTCATAATTAAATAATAAATGGATAGAACAATTTATTAGAGTAGAAGGTATCACTTTGCGTTTGAGTAATTTATACATGATTTCCTTCATCAAAACAAGACTTGACAGTACTAATACCAATACTATTCATACAGTCTCTTTTTTAAATAATTTATTACATTAGGTGTACAGACTAATGCATGATTAACAATAATGAGCTTTTTACCAATTGTCCATCACACTCTCGTGAAAATGCAATAACTAAATTTTAATATTTTATTTGTTGAAGATCATAAATTAGTTTAAAAAATTGAAAGTGTTTCAAGTTATGATACAAACGTTAAATACTCTAAAAAAGTTCAAAAAAATTTACACTTATTAGATCCAAATATTAGCGATTTTTTCATAACCAATAATTTCATTCGTTAACATTTTCAATGCTCTGATTTTTCACCGAGGAAAGATCAAGAATAAAAACTTTTTTAAATTCCATTTCGACCGAACCATAAAAGTATTAAAATGGAAAAAAGAGAAACTGTCGACTCACACGTAAAATCCATTAATCTTTCGGCGAACATTGAAGCGTAAAAGCACATATTTCTCTCTTTTAACGACATTTACGATATATATCGTAAAAAATAAACATAAAAAAGCCCGCTAATTGTTCTCGTGGCTCACGAAAAGCTTTAAAAAATATTCCAGTGATTTTCCTTTTACGGAATATAAACGCTGCATTATTTAATAAACCTAAAAAAAAAGTAAATAAATAAGTAAACAAACCTAATACCAAGCTTAAACCCGAAATGTTAAAAATCAAGCATACCTACTCAGAACCGCAAGATTCTCCAGAAAGAGAGAGCACAAAGGCAAATTTCAGCAGTCGATCAGTTATCGGTGGGAACATGACGGCAGGCGCGCATCACCGGTTGCCTTCTTGCAGGCGCGTCCGCAACTGCTGTTCGCGTCTCGGCTTTGAATCGATATAAGGCCACGAGAGCAGAGCGATAGCTGCGCGATTCCCCGATAGCGCCTGTCAAGCGAACAGCGCTCATCCATTTTCTTATCGCGAGGAGAGTCATGATTGAAGTCGGGGAGGCGAGCTTTGCAAAACGGGCTTCAGTTCGCAAGAGCAGCGTTGTAAAAGAGCCTTTCGCCTAAAACGCCAACAAGTTTTTAAGTATAATGCTACTTCTAGCACTTGTACCAGCTTTCTAGACGAGCAGTTGAAGAGTCTAACGATGCTAAATCAATTTGTTAAAGTGATGAGATCGACTATGATTTAGTTAAACTGAATCATTTAATTTAAACAGAGATTCAATTTTTTTAGAAAACTTATATATTTTTTCACAAACATTGTTGCTCTGCAACAAGTTAAAAAGAAAACAAGATAATAAAAAAGTTTTGTCTCCATAAATAGCAGAGCTTGCATTTGTACAGTACGTCCTGAATATGTTAAACTTATATATAAAACAAATCCAAAAGTTTACTAGTACATGACGTTACGATTTAGTACAACAAAGACAAATACAGGTTACAATTCAAAACAACTTTACATGCTCGTGTTCAGTTTGTATTTCCAATTGAACGCTAAGATTTTAGAAAACAAATTATATAAAAACAGACAAAATGTTATTTTGGCGTAAAACTCGTATTTTTATTGTAAATTAACAATGCGGTTTTGAAAATATTAAAAAGTGTACTTTAAAGAAATTAATAACGAACAACTATTTAGCCAGTTATAATTATTAATTATTAATAATTTAAATCCCGTTCTTCTTTATTCACATCAGCAGCTCGTGATAATTAAATCTATTCAATTTCATTAATGGAGCAAAAATTATTAAATCTCGACAGAAAAATGCATAATGAATTTAATTTTCGAGTACATCCATCTGCTAATTAACTCTCTTGCATTATTTTTCCTCAAATAAACCGCACATACCGAAATAATCGGCACAGCCGACACTCACTCTCATTAACTGCGGCGGGCATTAATTAAGCAAATTAAGCAAAGCGAAATACATCATCCAGAAATCAGCGGCTCTATACCGTTGAATCGCCGAGCCGCGATCCGCGGTCGAATTAAGATAAAAAAGGAAAGAAACGAGCGGATATTCGTTCGAAAATAAACTGAGCCGCGGACAAGTTAACGGCAATATCATTATTGCGCGCGCAGCCGCGCGTTATTCACTCCAACAAACTGTGCGGGCAATGCATTAATCTCCCGAGGCAATGCATCACACCGACCCCCTGCATATCCACTGCTGCTTCCTCTTTCTCCTTTAGCTTCGGCGGCGGCGGCGGCGGCGGCGGCAGCAGCAAACTCGGACAGAATGAGAGCTGGAAAGATAGATAGATAAATTTATTTTCACCAGGGGAGCAAGTCTCGTTGCCCCGCTAAAGATATATTCGCGCGGATTGATATGCAATACGAATTTAGAGCCTCCGAAGGATGGAGCCTCCATTTGCTGCGCTGCGGCAAGTTTTCGAACGCCGCTGAGGATAAAACAAGCACGTTAGCTAGCTTTTATAAATATTTCATAAATTGTTTTCAATTTTAATTCAAGGTTCGAGTAAGATTTAATTAAATTTAATATGTTAAACTGATAATTCAATTATTAATTTATGGATTTATTATAGAAATTAAATACTTGAACAATCTAGCTTCAGGCAAACTGACTAATTAAATTTGGGAAACTGCTATGCACATTTAGGCATAATCGACAGACTGTTTAATTCTTTAGAATCTCCTAATTATTATTACTATAATACCTTCGCAATTTTTATTTACGCTCAATTATTCTGACCAAGTCGATAACTTAATATTGCCGTAACAAACGATAATGAGCCTTTATGTAATGTTTTGTCAGTGGACTGACCGAAACTAAAACTGTCATAGCAGCGGTTAGCAGTAAATATTATAACTATTGGACAGCATATTAGGTGCATTGGCTTTAATGCAGTTTAGCTACGGTACACAAGCTGCTCTATTGATTGGTAAATATTAGACAACGGTTCTGCATAATGGTGTTAGATATTACTGTAGTTAAGGGATTAATGTATTAAATTTTGCTCTACTGATGTATTCAGTCTATAATTTTCTGCTTTATGCTCGCATTATGCCGAATTAGTTATAAAGTAAAATTTATTACTGTTACATCATAACTTAACAATATTGCAATGCAATATTTTCTGTATAAAATTATGAATGGTTGATTGATCCGTTGGTATTAATTTCTAATTCTACAATTTTAATAGTATTACAGAATGATGTATCTCTGCATATTTGAAGGCAGTCTGTATCACATGTATTTACGATCTATTATTCAACTTAATCATTCTTCAATAATTATTCTAAGCTTTATTACATTTTTATTATATTGTGTAAAAAAGTTTTATATTTAAACGCTTTTACAACTTTTCTGCACTTGTTATTTATTGTGAAAATTGTAAAAACTAAATAATTTTCAATTAGACCGTTAAATCCATCATCAATTTCTTGATTGCAGGCAGACATTCTTCCAATTCCCGCCCCAAAATAGCAATTGCTCAGCCTTTAACGTCAAACTAATTCTCCCACTCTCCTCGGAGGGGAGGAAAAATGCAGGCATTGTTCTTAAGCTCCGCTCACAGCTTGGCGAACAATCGAGAGGCGTTGAATGGAATCCTTCTCCCGTCGTTTCCCATTGTCGGTTCGCCGTCGGCTTGCGCGAAAGGCGTCAAGATGACAGTCGCGTTTTAAGCGCTCGCTGCTCCCTCTTAAAGGCCACACGAGGGCTCAAAATAATACGGTCCGGGGCGGTGTGCACTTTGTATACTTTACAGTGGCTGAGCTCTCCGGAAGAAAGCAGGTTCGTTCTTTCGCGCGCCGCCATGTATTATTCACCCCGCAGGTTGATATTTTACTCTTGAACGCTCTAATGCTCCTCGAAGCCTGAGCCGAGAGAGAGAGAGAGAGAGAGAGAGGCGAACTTGGTATTGTGTGGCCGAGGGGAGGAAGAGAGGTGCGCGCTTTTTATGCGCTCCGCCGATGAAAATATTTCGCGGCTGATGCCAGACGGGAAGCGAGCGACACGCCGCGCCTTGACTACTAATGGGATTGAAGTTTGCGCTCGTGCGTGCATTATTTGCCTGGCCCACCAGTTTTTCAAACATTCTAGTTTGCAACTTCGACGGATTTTGCAATTTCAAACTAAAGAGAAAGGAGCTTTTATTTATACTAAATATGAGATCACTTTATTGTTCTATCGGATGGCTGCGTTTGCTCTAAGTGGGAGCATATTCGAGTGAAGTCTAGCGGTGCCGAGGAAACTTCCTTGAAGTTTGAGAAGTTAGTTACTGCTGCATAAGATTCGAAAATACGAGGAATTCAATGAACTTGTTAAACCTCACTTAATTAACTCATAAAGTAAAATTTAAATTTAAGGATTTAAATCATCTGGTAATAAAGATAATAGGGTGGCATTTGAATATTGAAGAGAAAAATGTTTGTTACCTTAATTATATACATAATAATTTAAATGATTTTTCAAAACTCACAAAAAGTTGTGATCGAAAGTTTTAGGATAGCAACAGCGGCTGACGAAACGCTGACGCACACTACTACTTGTTATACATATTTTATTTACAGGAAAAATAATTTATGCAATTATTAGTTGCCATTATAATAAATAAAACTTAAAGGACCATGTAACCCATTCATAGTCCGTTAGAAAAATCAAATATAAGAAATGAAAGAACTGAACTAAGTTCATTCTTTGTAACAAGACTAAGGGTTACGTACTATAATTTCTCATTTATTTTCATCTATACAATCACAAAAGATAATTATTATTGATTATATAAAGTAGAAGTTAAAAAAAAATTTTTATGCTCACGGCTTTATACAATTCTTTTCATTATTGCATAAGTACCAACGAGTTTCAATCTTTTATCCAGGAATTTCAATAGCTGACATTAGACGAGGAAATTACCAGAGTAAACTGAAGCTCGATCCACTTCTAATTAAATATTAACCAAGCCAGTACGAGCAATTCAAGCCGTAAGAGTGTATGAAAGGAACGGTTTTATTCACTCGGCCCCCAAGAAACAGCGTTACTTCGCCACACTTCATTCCTCTATATAAGCAGGGATTACGGCTGCGCGGAAGGGCCGATTAAGGGTTAAAGCGCCGCGGCCCAGAAGAAAAAGAGCGTTGCAACTGAAAAGAAACCTCTTTTACGGCCGGAGTCTTTGCACGCAAAACTCCCTAATCCACTGGCAAAAGTCGCGCGAGCCAGAGGCAACTGGGACGTTAAACGATCCGCGGGGCAGTAAATCTACGACTTCCAGGTCTTGCAGCCCAGTGATGCATGGCTGGCTGCCGATGGCAATTAGTCGCGCGGCTGCGACAAGTACATGCGTAATCTAATGCTGTCTTTCGCCGGACGGAGACAAGTGGCTTGTAGTCCTTTTTTGGAGGGGCGCGATTGATTGAATTAGATTGCTAAATGCTTTAGCAACAAGTGTGTTAGGGCTTTCGGCGAAGAGATATTAATGTTATTGCTTTAGGTAAATGTAATAAAGTGCTGCGATGATTTATTTAGAGGATTTATTTTGACGATTCGCGCAAATTACGGTTTAGTAGAAGATAATTGGATAGGTAATCAGAATTCTCGGAAAATATGTAAATAGATATTGCAAAAAGTGTGCAGCTAAAAGTGTTCAGCTAAATCGCAAAACTGATAAGTTTAGTTATTTAACCTTTTATCTACATTATAATGAGTAGAGAAAGTACGAAATTTATAAGCAAACGACTTTTGTGTAAATGTGATGGCTTATAAGCGTACATTTATACACGTATATGTGCCTAAGAAAATATGCAGAAGTAACTATATGAAATCATACTCAAATATTTTCTGATAAGTATGCTAATAGAAGTATGATAATACTAAAATAATTACTGTAGACTACATAAAGTTCAAGTTATAATAGTAAGACCTAAAAGGTATTTCAGGTCGATTTATAATTCAATATTAAATATTAAAAGTTTACGTTTATTATTAAATTTAATATCGCTGAATAAAACACAGTTTAAACGCTCGTAGCAAAAATTTGAGGCAACAACGAATCCCAATAAACCGAATCGTCAAAGAACCACCGTCTACATCATAGACAAACTTACTTGCACGTGCACTAAGTACAAACAAGTTCGAGAGGAATAAAGTTGCCCGAGAGGAAGAGTAGGAGGAGGAGGAAGAAAGTCCCATTCCATTCGTAGCGAGAGAAGAGGGCAAGCTCCACTTTGCGTAACTAACGACAAGAAGATAAGCGGTTTCGTCAACGGCGCGGAACACTAAGGAGATTTTGCGCGGCAAAACCACCGGAAATCTTCCTCCTGAGGGAATGCCTTTAGCGAATTATATGCCGCTTGGCTTTCCGTTAAGGAAGCACTTCGCTCCTTTTTTGCGCTTTCGTTTTCCGTCGGCTGTATCCGACTCCCTTTAGCGCTTCACTTTCGTCGATTAACAAGGAGGAGCGAGAAAGAAAGAGGCTAATTCCCGGCCGTCTTTTAATTTTATGTTAATCAAAAGCAAATTACTTTGATCTGATATCGTGTCTGCTCGCTGCCCAGATGCTTTTGACAGATAAGGTCCCGAGCTGCTTTGTAGACGGAGTGTAAATACGTGACAATGAATTTTATTTCTAAGGGGACGAGTAAGGCTTTTCATCATGAATATAAATTAAAAAAGAAAAATTCGAATATCTTTAATCAGTGACAGAACGTTTATTGTTAATGCTAGAACAACCTTGCTATATTGAAGTGCACTGCTTCCACCTTTTTCAGCCTTTGTAACTAAGCAAAATAGCTGGGATGGGAAAATGATCGTCGTGGGTATGCAAAGCCAACGCCTTGATAAGCGGCTTTTATCGGCTAGTCCGTTAACCTTTAAATCCGCGCTGTTCGATCCGCGGATTCTTGAATGCAATAATCATAAGAGTTATCTGGAGCACGCTTTCTCTCATTTCAAGGTTTGGGGTGAGGAGCTGGGATAGAAGATTTAAAAGTAGATTTTTACTTGGGTCGTCCATTGTTACCTGGAGTAGGCTGGACACTCCATGTAATTAGGGAGAGCTATTCTTTGCCACCGGATTATCACTCGTAAATTAATTTATCTAAAGGCTCGATAAAAAATTTTTTAAGTAATCGATTTTTTCGCGATTGCGAAATTACACAAATGCTTGGAATTATATGCTTTATTTTATCATGCGAGTCACACATTTGTATATTGTCATTTGTAAGCTGCATGTGAATGTCGAAATCAAGCGTAATAAATTGTGAATGTTTGCTCAGCTAACAAAGCATTAAATACATACTTTTTTTGTTTTTTAATTGCAAAACCTAAATCTTGTAATTGTCAACCTCAAATCTTGTAAATTTTTAACTATGTAGCAAAATAAACTCAAAAGAGTTTCAATTTGCTTAAATAAAAAAAAATACATACTTTTCAAGTCTGCACTTGAGGAAACGGTTCCTTGGGCAAACAAGGTTAAGGAAAAATATTAATTATTATTGCTTATTGGCAGCATGGTTTTTTGTAAATATTTTATAATTCAATATCTTTATATGCGCTTATGTTTTATACTTTTTTTTATTATTTTTATAAAAATGTTAACTGCCTAAGAGAAACTATGTCTAAAAACAAATACTAAAAACTGTTAGGTAAAGAATAAAAGTACAAAAAAAATTTGAAAAATAGAAATCTTCATTTTAATAGACTGTACAGGGTTGCCATCGCGTAGGCGTGAATCGGGCAGATCTTCTAAAGTAATGTCAGTTCGCAGTTAAAGTAGTAAATTTACATAATATTGACTGTTCTATTTTGTCCATTGTATTTGAAAGCAATAAACTAGAGAAAGATATCGATGAATTCCGGCTCTGGTGGAAATTGAAAAAATGTATTACCTATTTATTCGGAATTTTAAAAAACATACCGAGAAAATATCTGTTTTTCATAGCCAGTTTTCTATAACTTAAATGAAACGTTTTTTTTTCATGGTCGCCGGACTTTTAAACTAGTTTAACTAAATTTAAAATAATTTGTCGGTATTTACACGGTTGTTACGATACGTATTTTTACGTATTTTTCTTACCTCAGAAATGCCCAGAAACTTGCTCGGTATTCTGGTCGCGAGTGAGAGAGATAGAAAAGAGGAAAGAAATTTACATTTTATTAGAAATTTTACCAAAGCAGTATTATAAATAAATGTTTCGTTTATGCTTCTTATTAGTATTTCGAAAAGCTATTTAGAGCATTTAAAATCTTTTGTATATTGTATTGTATAACTGAGAACGGAAATGTAACTTGATTTAAATATTTGTAGGTTATGTTCAATCTAGTACAATGATGGGAAAATGATCCGAAAAAGCGTTTCATCGCTAAATATTTTATACCTTATTCGCTAGTTATTTTATACTTTCCTGGCCATTTCTAATACTTTTATTTCTACCAGAGGGCCGAAGATTATGTATATAAAAAGTAGTAAAAAAAATATCCGCTTTTTATAATTTCTTACTACAAGCAGTAAAATATCTATAAAATTATATTTCTAATTTCAAAAACAATAATTAATAATATATATATCTAAAGATGTGAAAAAGTGCACTTTCTATTCATAGATATTTTATAAAACTTCTCACAATGAATTGTAAACTAAAATAAGTAAATGTAAGTTCTTCAATGCGAAATTTATACTTAGCTTGTTGATTTTATATGAAATGGGTTTGTGATTAATTTAAATAAAATTAATTCTTAAAACTTGTTCGTTTTCGTTTTTTTGCTTTGAACAGAATTCAAAGTGAATCTCATCATTTTGAATATTAATTCAAAGCATGTTTTTACTTATTTCTAATTTTACCTTCAGTAAATGTCTCAAGTGTTTATGGTATTATCAAAGCTCGGACTGTTATACTATTTAAAACTCTAACTGCTTTCCACTAACGGACATTCGAACTAATTAGCCGCGCGATGCAAAAGAATCCTGCACGCATCACTCATAAAAATCCACGACGACGATTAACTAATCAAAACCAAATTCGAAGCCTCCGACCTGTATGCTCACATAGTTTTAGCTTCTTTGTAAAGCAACCAGCCCGTGCTATTTAAACGGCTATTCATTTTTCACGGAGCGAAAGGAAACGCGGAGCAGCGGATTCTGGCAAAGAAAACGCGTGGAATCGAGGCTCGAAATCCCGGCTCGTCAGTCTCGCGGCAAACACCGCGCGGCAGATAACGACGAATAAGCGTTAAACGAGTCTCGCGGCCGCCTCTTTTTTTTACGCGAAACGAGTCAACATCGACTCGCGTATCACGCGGCGCTCGCGGCCGCGGAGATGGAAATAAAGCGAGAGAGTGGGACTAATTAAAGTGGAGCGGCGTGTCATCTTCCTATTTACCGTGGGCTTCCAGTCGCGCAAATATTCCAGCAATTGAGCTTAAACGCGCGCCGAGTGTTCCCCGCTCCTTTTTCTCTTTCTTTCGCAGTTTGATTTCGAGCTCCGCCGGCTGAATAGCTGCCACGTTCGTATTTTTCTTCTTTTTTCATCGAGGCTCGCTTTGTGCTTTGAGGTTTTGTGAAAAATTTTCATTAAGTGCGCCGACTGCTGCTTTCGGGGTGCATGTTTCGCTTTTTAGAGGGAGCATTTTGAAAACGACATTTTTTTGTGCCTTCTTATTTAAACGTTATTACAGTGCAATTACGACAAACTTTCATAGGTCTGTAAATAATAGTGCATTAGTGCGTGACCCAGAAAGGTATACCTTTACTTAGTTATTAAAGTTTTAATTATGAGTGCATTTCTTGGTAAACTGATTTTATTAGTTTTAATAACGATTTATTGCAAATAATTTTTTTAATGTTTTCGTATTATTTAATAAATCAAGGTAAATTAGAAAAAGTATTCGTTATTTTTTAGGTTTCATGAGTATGATTTGAAAAAGTTCCAATATGAAGGACCCTTATATAATCTTGCTAATTACTTTTTATCTTGGATTGAAAAATAAGATACATTTAAAAAAATCTCATTAAGATGTTAAGAAATTTTCATACCTGTAAATCAATTCACCTAAAAACTAGATTAAACCTTTTTTAAGAAGGAATCGACTTTTTCACGATCGCGAGATTACACGTACATTTGTATATTGCAACTTGTAAGATGAACGATGTGAATGTTGAAATCAAGCGTAATAAATTGTATAAATTTGTTCAGTTAAAGCGTTAAATACATATACTTTTCAAGCTTATTTTTGTCATATTCAATTTTTTTCCTATTTAAACTTAAAAAAAAATGAGTCCATTAGTACATTATTTGTATTTGGTTATATTGTTCATAAATCTTATTTTCATTGCGAAATATGAATGTTTTTTCGAAAGAGTATTTATTCGATTAAAGTAAACATTACCCTTTTGTACTTTGTATTTTTTCTAAACTATCGGATGCTGCGTACTTTTTTCGATTTATTTTACGCAGGATATTTTATTTAAAATAAACCAAGAGTAAAGTTTTTAACATGTAACTGGACTTTTTATATTTTATAGAAGAAGTGCAAACAATCATTGACAACCAAACAGAAAAGTGAAATACACCAGTCGCCCGTGTATTTCTGTAAAAAAAAGTCACGCAGCAACGAACATTTTCATTGTAACCCGCGTCAAATATTCATAGTCAAAAAATAAATCAACTATTGTCAATTCATCTGCGATTCAGTCCGAAAGTCACGTATCGCCGATAGTTTTTCTCGGAAGACAAGAGTCCCGCGACGGAAAAGATTGAAGGCTATCAAAATCGTCATCCGAACGGCTCTAAATTATCATAAACGCCGAACTTACCATAATCACAAAATACATACGCGCTTTAATCATTCTTTATCTTATCGCGCACGTTCGCCGACACAGTGCCACAGACAAATGAGCGCAGAATTTTCTATGGGTCACGAGCTCTTTTTTTTTTTTTTTTTTACACCGAGAATCCCTGAATATTCAGTAATAAAACTCCATTCACGCAGGCAAGCGGTGTGCAGCGATCGGCGAGAAAAAGCCAGCGGCCCCGAGTTTGCATGTGAATTCGTCATTACAAGGCCGGCGCCTACGCAGCAATGAAGAGCTCGGTGCAGTTGTTGCTACTTGTTTTGGCGTCGGGAATCGGCCGAGTGCTCGGGCAGCCGGAAGTCGACACGAATTTCGGTAGGGTTCGAGGGCTTTGGCTCAAGACGGCCAGAGGAGCGGAGATTGCTGGATTTTTGGGGCTGCCCTACGCTGAACCGCCTATTGGATCGCTTAGGTTTGAGGTAACTTGGAAATTTGGGCATTACTTTGTTTGGGAGGTAAAAAGTAAGTTAGAAAATAGTTTAGCATAAAAATTTCAGTGCACACGATTTAATTGTAAGTACAAAAATTATTTCCATTCACGTCGCTTACTATAATGTGTACCTTCAAAATCAACTATTGTAAGCCAAGTAATAGATGGGCAGTAAAACCAATTACAGTAGTATATTTGCTGTTCATGCTAGTAGTAGTAAACGGTATATTATTTTATTAAATGTAAATTTAAATTGTGCAGCCTCCTGTACAGTGGACTCAAACATGGGAGGGTACTCGAGATGCGACAGTTGACGGTCCAATGTGCATGCAGAATAGTGAAATGGGTGTAATAGGGAACGAAGATTGTTTGAACCTGAACGTTTTTACACCTACAGTAAGTATTTTCGGCAAATGTTATATTTCCCTGCAAGAGTTACAAAAACAAACGAAAATGCTAAACTCGTGCAAAAATCAAACGATCGGTTTATTAAATTTCTAGTAAAAGTAGCTTTAGTCACCCCGGTAAACTAATTTCACCCGCCTTCTAACAAATCTAATCCATTAAGCCACGGCATATCAGAGGAAGAAGCTACAAACGACTACAAAGGGTATTCGGCGCATCAGCGGGAATCTCGAATCTTTGAGCGATCGCGCTTTGGGAGGGAGCCACCGCCAAGCTGACCGCCAAAGGGTTTTCCCCGCCGGGTGCCACGCTCGAGAAGATCGTATTTAAATGCGGGGCAACGCGGTTCCGCAGCGCCGGGGGGGAGGGGCGGACGACGCGCCTAATGTGTCCTCGGCTCTGTAACTGTGTCGACGCGTGGGCGTTTTACGGAGCGGAGAGCGAAACCCAACGCTCGCCCCCCCGAACAATGAAACGCGATCGCGACGCGGTGCGTCGGAACTCGAGCTCGATTGTTTCGCGAGGTCACTGATTGATTAAATCGAAGCTATACGAGAAGCGCCGCGGAAAATATGGCCGCGACTACCCGCGCGCGGCGTGGCACTTCGCTCTTTTTTTCCGCTCTTACTAGCTTTCGAACTTCGCGATTGATCTTTTAAGTGCTCTTTTTTTTATCGAATTACCGCGTCGAGGAAATTGTAGATGAAATTTCAAAGCATTTTTCAACTTTTAGATACTGCTTCGGGGTATATCGTCAATTTCGGAAACAAAATATATTGGATTTATTTAGGCATTTTTTATATATTTAAACGAATTGAAATAGAAAGGTTAAATAAAGTTAAAAAAAACAATAAATATATAGTTTGCTAGTTTTCACTTTTATAGTCAGATTTTTATTTAAATACCAAGAATGCACCAATGATATCTTAAGGAAAAGAAAATGGTGGAAGACTTATTGCTGTAGATTCATTTCTTTGAAAACGCAAGAACGATTAATTCGTACTTTTGATATCTCGCTTGCTTATAAAAGGAGAAATTTACAATTGTCATTCCAAGTTTCAATTGCACAAACTCTTTGTTTATTAAAGTTCTTTTTAATGCTTTTTATGTAACGACAGCAAAATTCAATTTCATCCTTTATACTTTTTTTAGACGATTAAATATTTGAATAAAAATATATTAAGTAAAAAATAAATTAATGCACAACATATCAATACTTCAGATAAAAAAGGATCAGAATGAAACCGAATCCAGGAAATTTCCGGTGATGGTATTTATATTCGGCGGTTCTTTTAACGGTGGAAGCAGTAACAGCAGTTTATTTGCTCCAACATATTTGCTGGATCATGAAATCGTCCTTGTTACTCTGAACTATCGTTTAAATGCATTAGGTAAGTGCACATTGTTTGTTACGTAAATGATGAAACACTGTCATAGCAATTTCCTCATTTTATTTAAAAATTTTTTAATTTCAAATTTATAATACGTATAAATTCGGTTTTAATATTTCTAAAAAATCGCGGAAAATGAGAAAATAAAAATTCTTGGAAACCCCTCTGTGATATTGAACTTAAATATTATTACCGCAATATAACGTGACCAGTATGTAGGTCATACCGCGTTAACGAGATTGCCAGTTATACTTTTTATAGTAAGAAACACTTTTCTGCCTGGGTTGAATATTTTCGCACCACTTTCGAACAATTTAATAACATTATGGGCGCAAATTATTAAGGCCCCGTCTATGCTTGGAGGAAATGAACTAATTTTATATTGATGAGTTTTCACCATAACGCGATGAACTCGGGGGATTCTACTGATAAACGGCCAGTTACCGGGTGAGGAAAAGTTTTTAATTAATATAGTTTCAGCACGCGAAAGTGACATTCTAAACACAAATTGGAATATTAAACAAAAATTGATTTTATTGCCTGAATAATTTTTAAAACGCGAGTGCAAATAATAAATTACAAGTCCATTTTCAAGGAAATGTATGTTTTATCGGCTTGGGAACAGCCGCCAAGCCACATTCATAATTAAAGTTGATTTATTAGCTTCGCATATAAATAATAAAAAATATACTGTTCTATTCAAGAGAATATTTATCATTCCTAAATTATTATCCATTATCACTTAGCTCAATTTAATTTTTCAAGAGAAAAATCTCTCATTAATCCACCTGCCCACTTGAGAATTTAAAAATAAAGCCGTTAAAGAGCGTATTTCTGGAAAGCTGCACACTCCTTCCTCTCGGGGCGAAGGGCTGCGCGAAAGAAAGAGAAAATTGCTCGGTGTGCTCTGCGGCCCTGCGTCCGGCAGCTTCCCCTCCGGCGATTCTCAATTGATAAGCCTATATACTTGTGCATTAACGCCGACAGGTTTCTTGAGCACCGGAAACGACGTCGCGCCCGGCAACTACGGACTCAAGGACATCGTCGAGGCGCTCCGATGGCTCAAGCAGAACGTTCACGCCTTCGGGGGAGACCCGGACTCCGTGACGCTCGCCGGACAGAGCTCCGGGGCCGCCGCAGCGCAGCTGCTCTCCGCCAGTCCTGCCACCGAGGGACTTTTTCACAAGGTTTTTTCTCTCTTCGCTCGCTCGTCTAGTTTTTAATGAAGGCGTACGCGCGCGCGCGCATCTATTTTTAAAATGTTAATCGCTATTTATTAGCTCTGTGAAAATGTAGTTAATTGCGAAAATTTGTAATACATGCGCAGTACGTCTAACTAAATCTAAAAATAGGAAATTCAAATGCAAATTTACTGAGGAAAGCGAGCAATTTCAGTTAATCACGATGAGCGGATCGGCGTCGGCGCAGTGGGCAGTCCACAACAGGGAGGACATAAGAAATTCGTCGTTGCACTTGGCGGAGCTTCTGGGTTGCTCGGACGAAGCCGTCACCACCGAGGCCGATCCAGGCAGCGGGGATTCGGAAAGCGAGTTGAGCAAGGAAATCGACGACGTGGTGAACGACCTGAGTATAGTCGAGTGCTTGAGGCTGGCCAACGCCAGCGATATCGTTCAGCTGTCTGCTTCTGCTTTTGTAAGTTATCTGCGAATGCCATCCTTGCCGCTCGCGCACTTCTTCAACTTTCGTCTCGCTTCTTGCACTTTACGTTTTCGAGTCGCGGAAGAACTTTGTTTCTCGAGTGCTTCCTTTTTTTTATATAAGATACGCGCCAATTGTGAACTTTCGGAATAATTAATTTTCATGACGTCGTTGCGCCCGTAATTTGATAATGCATTTATTCAGCTTTGTTAACGATATAAATTGAAATGAAATTCTATCGTTAAACAAGCCGGATTTCAATGAAATTCCGAGTCTAGCTAAAATGAAATTAAGAAAGGAGGAACTGCCCGAGCCGGCGATCATGAGCAGCGTCCGACGAAAATAGACTCCAGCTTGCAGCGCGCTTCCTTTCGCGCTCATTAGTCGGGTAGCTGCACGTCATTAACAATAATTGAATATCAGATCGTCGAACCGCTCGCTCGCCGCGAATAATAACCTCTCACGCTCGTGTGTTCGCAGTCCGTGTGGCGGCGGAATCCCGTCTGCATTTTCGGGCCGACCCTCGAGGCGGAAGACGAGGGCGCGATCCTGACGGTGCATCCGGTGCGAGCCCTGAGCGAGGGCCTATTTAGGGACATGCCATGGATAACTGGAGTCGTGGATGACGAGGGTTTACTCAAGACGACCGGTAAATAATGCACGCTCCGACGCCTGCGCCTACCTGGAGGTGCATCATGGCGCGCTTCGATGCTGACTTTATTTGCAGAGAGCCTTGGTGGATTCGTTTCGATCGAGTTCTCGCTAATTTTTTATAATTTTCACGATAGATTTAGAGGGCCGAGGACGTGGGAAGTTTCATTGTTCGATAATAACTGCTTACACTTTCTCGTTAATTTTTTTAGGATAGAAAATAATTTCAAAAATGGGATAAATTCATTTAATTTACTTTTGACAAATATTATCGTGGAACTTTTAAAAATACGCGAAACTTGTTAAAAACGAAGCCAGTAAACTGCGCAATGTTTAAAGACCTCAGCTCTCTTGCTCCACTGAAATCGGTTTCTATATTTCACAATATTTGCATCTCCGACTGCCTGTTTCAGATCTTCTACTTATGAGCGAGATAAAAGACGAGTTCGTGCTCGAGTTCGATACGGTCCTCGTTCCGTACGTTCTGGAGATGGAGCGAAAGATCAATAACGTCAGCGGTGCGACAGATGCCATCGAGGATTTCTATTTTAGCGGCGACGTCGCTGCGAATCTCGAGGCGAACGTCACTCAGGTGAGGAGAGATCGATTTTTTAAGCTGCCGTTCGTAATTGTGCGTTTCGAAAGGGTATTAATGCAAGCTCGTCCGAGTCCTGGTAGTGTTGCATTTGCATAATGCGTCCGCGAAATGTATTATGATTTGGTATTACACGAACGTGGGCGCGTCGTTCATTAACAGTGATTAATAACAGATACATAAATTGTTGTGCTTGTTCAACGCGGAATATTGTAACAGCGCGTGTTTGATATTATGTTATATTTTGAGCGAACGTTCCATGTTTGATTAATTTGAAGCTTAAAATGAATAATTTTAATTCACTTCGATTTTGGTAAAAAATACAGACCACTCCGAAGAAGTAAAATAACCGTAAAATAACCAAAATTTTTATTAAAAATTTTTCTCCTTTTGTAAATTAAAACCTCCTTTTGTAAATTTTTTTAATCTAGCTGGTAGATTTTTAAAAAGATAATGAAACATTTTATACTTATTAATATTTCAGATGATAGGAGATGGACTCATTGCTTATTCGAGTTATGACTTCTTGCAAAAGCAAGTTGAAAACATGAAGTCTAACGTTTACTTTTACGTTTTCTCTTACGAAGGAACTTTCAGTAATACATTCCGTTGGGGTATTCCATTCCGATTTGGTAATAACAAAAAACTATACAAATATTTGCAAAAACACATAGTTAAATTAGTTTAATACTTTGATTACATTTTGAATTTGCAGGAGCTGCTCATGGCGATGATGTGAATTACATATTCCCGTACTTAAACGTAAAACACGCTGATTTGCAATTATTTAACACGATGGCTGACAGAACAATGATCAATATTATGTCTGAAATGTGGGTCAGTTTTGCAAAAACAGGGTAAGTGTAATTTCAGTTAGTAATATCATTATGTAAATATCAACATCAATTACGAATATTTAAAATAATTAAATCATAATTTTTAAATTTTCTACTTTTAATAAAATCAATGAATATACACGAATACAAATGTTTGTGTTTGCTTTTCATTAATTTAATGAATATCGAGCAATTTTGAAAGAACTTTTAAAACAAAATGTAAAAATAAAAATAAAACATCAAATTAACGTTTTTTCGAACAAATAATTTAATTTTTGCAATAAAAGTGGGCGAAAAAAGATTTTTAATTTTCAAAAAAATAAAGTCGCCGAAGAGTCGAAAATGAGCGATCCCCGGTTTGAAAGTCAGTTAGCGAAATTCAATAAATCATAGCTCGAAAGCGGGGCAAGATTTTCCGGACGAGGGAACACATCGGCTTTCGGGTTCTACCCTTGAAATCCGCTCAGAGAGCCGGTCAATCCTAAACCATATCGGGCTGGCAGCCTTTAACTTATACATAGGCCTCGTCGGTAATCCCGCGTAAACACGCATCGCTTATTCAGGGTGCCGAGCGCGAGGCTGACTGCGATCTGGGAGCCTTATCAGGAGCATCGCCGATTCATGAGATTCGGCAGCGGCCGCTCGACCGAGCGGACCATGGAGTCGGACTTTCTGCCCGAGAGGATGACCTTCTGGGCCGAGCTCGAGGGCAACTTTTCCGCGCCTATCCCCGAGTACCAAGTCAGCAACGAGGAGGAGGAGGAGGAGGAGGAGGAGGAGAACGAGGGCTCCCAAGGTGTTGCTGCTGCTGGAAGAGGCGGGGGTATGGAGGTGCTCGCAAGCACGGCGCTGCTCTGGCTGCTCACGAGGTTCTTCAGTTAGTCTTTAAGAGTCGTTCTTTTTTACAGTTGTTTTGTTTGGATGTTCGGAGTATATTACACTGTTACTCGGCATATTGAATTTTTGTACGAGCAGGATGGAGGTAGTAAATTTATAGTTAGCGAATAAAATTAATTTTAGCGTTTTATAACCTGACAATAATTCAATGTATTCTATGTGATCAAGTTATTGTTTGGGTAGAAAGCAGATAAATTTAAATGTTTGTAAAGTTGTTTGAAAATATTTTATATTCTAATTTAATAGACGAACTTGTGTATTTAATTAATTTTTCGATAATTTAATACAATAAAACATCCTTGAACAGTTTTTTTTTGGTTATTTAATTTAGTATAAAGAAAGATTCAGAGTAATAAACCACTTAGAATTAACATAATAATTACAATCGTAATCGATGCCAAAAAGCGAGTAAAAAATAGAAGCAAAATCATGAACCGTGCATCTCTTATACTCTTTCGACAAGAAAAAAATTTGGTAAACAGGTTACGTCCGATTTCCCGCAGGTCGCAGGCCAGCAAACATTCATTCGCCGGTTGTTTAGAAGCAGCTGCAAAACAGAGCTCGAGCGCTGGCAAGCAGGGCGAAGCGCCAAAAAAGCGCGACACGTCCGTAGGATAATTTCGTTCGGCGCAGTATTTTCCCAGCCGAACGACGAGACAAAAGTTTATTTAAACACACGAGGAGCGGAGAGCGGCAGCGGCAGCAGCAGCAGCAGCAGCGAGCTCGAGGACATTGAAAGCCTCTCGAATTTTTGCCGGAGCGTGACGAGAATGCAAACAATTTCCCGGGCCTCTTTCTTTCGTGTTTCTCTTTCAGCAGTCGCGACGTGCGTTGGCCTTTTCGGCTCTCTCTCTCTCTCTCTCTCTGTTTTGACCCCCCTCCCCTCTCGGTCGAAACTGCGAAAGGCCATTTTACAGAGAGGCCCATTCGGGGGCCGAAAACAATTATTCGACTGCTCCGCAAACACGCGCCGCGCCTCATCAGAGCCCAACTTATTTGTCTATGCAAATGGTCAATCAACGAGGACTCGCCCGGAGCAGCTGCTTCCTATTATACACTGTAGGTCAGAGCTTTGGATATCCGTCACCGTTCGTTTCGCAAGCTCTCCGCTCTCTTCCGTTCCGGTTCCGAGCGGATAACCGTTTTACCCCTCCTCCCCCTCCTTCTCTCTCTCTCTCTCTCTCTCTCTCTCTCTCCCTCGAGCGCCCCGTTTTTCGGGCTGCCTTTTGTTTTTTTCCCTGTTTTTGTTACACGGGCCACGTTTGATCTTCGCTCCGGCCGCTCGCGAACAGAGGGAATGCTATTTTTGCGAGGGCCGTGCTTTTGTTTTTCGGGGGGAAAAAATGTGCTCTCGGGAGAGAGAGAGAGAGAGAGAGAGAGCGCGCGCTTCGAGGTAAAAAAGCGTTGCGAATTTAAAGAGCTCGAGGGATTAGCGCCGAATGGATTTCCGACGGGGAAATTGAATTCGAAGATACCGGCGGAGAAAGAGAAAATCGCGCGTCGTGTGTCGCGGAGAAAAATTTGTAAAACGTAATTTATTACTTTCAGTTGTCAATTAGGGCGTACGATTCAATTACCGTTTGAATTTTTTTGCCGGGCAAAAAAAGATTCCGAGCGAGAATAAATGTAATAGAAATGAATGGAATTTATTACAGTGAAATTGTTGACCTCTGAAAGACTTGCTCTACGAGATAAAAAGAATTCTGCATTTGAATTTCTAATTTAAAGAGCTTCAGCATTCCTCAAATATTCTTTGAACAAAGCTTTCAAAGAATCCGACCGACGACTACCGATCGAAATACTTGAAATTTCCAATTAGCTTGCAATCAACTGCTTTGCCCTTCCTTCCCGAAACAAGGCGTCGAAACTAAAGGGGCTAATCCCAGCAGCCGAATTTCCCGGCATCTTTTCTAGCATTGTTACGCAAGCCGGCAAGATCAAACCAGTGCCAAAACAAACGTCGTAATAACCTCGGTGCAACGTCCCGTCGGAACGAAAGCGACAAAGAGCAGTTCAGGCAGACGGTAGGGGGGGAGCTTATATATCCAAAATAAGCGAGCGCCGCGAGTCGCATGATAGCAGGCCCCGGGACAGAAGAGCAGCGGAGAGCGACAATGCACTAATGCGGCGCATTGTTCGGCTCGGAAAAATTGCCCCTCGTTACGCGTTACAATGGAAACGGCGCTGCCACGCCGCCCGGCGGAGGCTCCTAGTTATATCGGCAAAGGGCACACAAACGCGTCCAGCCACACGCACAGCCCTGCCTGCGCATTCGAAGTTAGCCTGCGAAAGACGAGTGAGGGGACTCGGAGGCCGGCGAAGACGATGAATTTACGCGCAGGATAATACGGTTATCAAGCTCATTATTGCGCAGTCCGCGTTGGGGGCGTCGAGCTTTTTTTTTTGTATAGATTTGGGCTTTGCTTTGAACATTTTTTTAGGGGTAATGGATTTATTTCAATTCTTATTCTTTTCTCTGAAAATTTTTCGAAATTTTTCGAGTCCGATAAAATATTACTCTCCGCTCTACGATTAAAATCAAATTCAACAGTAAATATTATAAAACCGTAGATTTCCTAAAACAAACGTAAACGTAATACTCTATAAAAAAAAATACAGTAAAAGAATTTTATTTCTAGCTCAGATTTATTTTAATATACGAATAATCTTTAAAGTAAACTTTTATGAAACCTACTCTGATGTTTTTAAAATGGAATCAATGTTATCATCGTAGGGTATGTTACCGAGCTGCCGTATTAGTTCTCAAGATGAGATTCCGTCCTGGCCGTTCGCCAAATTTTGCCTTATCTTGAAGAGGCTTCAAGCTTCTTTTTTGATGTTGCAGCTGCATTCTCTTTATGTAGTAATGCATTCAGTAAATAAGTCCCTTTCCCAAGTACTTCATATTTAATAAGCAACAGCTCTACAAGGACAGAATAGGAGACTCACAATTTCAAGGAAATAAAAGATAAATTCGAGAAACGACAGATGACTTATTTTATTAAGACGAACAGCTGGTTAATTAACACTATTCAAGAAGACTCTCGCGTTAGATATCAATTTATGTAGAAATTCTATATACGGGCAATAAACTTGTGCATTAATTAAGTAGAATTACTTTGTTTCTCAGAACTCTTTTCATTACATTAAATCCATTTTCATTATTTTTATTAATATCTGCACAATTTTGGATTCGCCAGGTGATGAGAATAAAGATAGATGAGAATAAAGGAGAAAAATATCTTTTATCCACTTTTAAATAGCGTACTGAAAGCTTAAGATTCTCTCATAAAGTATCCAAGAAAGACTTTAGTATCTCGTGGTTAAAAATTGAAGAAAAGATAGGCTCTTAAAACTTAAAATATTAAATAAATGGTGGGCTTATTCTAGAAAGAAAAGTACGAAATGATTACTTAAAAAATTATTTTTGAATCTTTAATTTATTTAATATAAAATATCAATAGAATAATACAATAATAAATAATAATAAAAAATTAAACTTCATTCATTAGAGACTAACATGGCTTCATTTCACTGCTATATCTATCAATCACCCTGTACATTCTATAGAAAAGTTTGCGAGTCCGTAAAACCGACTGCAGCCAGAGTTTAAAAGACAAGCGAAAATAAGAGGAAACATATTGGATCTTTACCGTGAATGGAGATATTGTTTAAAAGCTGTTTCAGGCAGAGAACGCCACTGGGGTTTTTTGCTAATTGCTCACAGTTGGCTTTTCTTCCCAATTCCCTAACAGCGTTGGTTTGCTGTAGTTAGAATACCAAACGGGAATAGAGAAACTTTTATATAAAGTTTTCTCCAATTCGAATGTATGATTGATCGATGAATAGAGAAAAAAAGAGAAAAAATTCTTAACAGGAAAATGAAAGAAAATGGGTTTCTTTTTATCAGAAGTGTGGCAATATGTTTATTATAATGTGTACTTACCAATATTCAGTGAGTTTATAAATAAGAAACAAAGTTATTTTGTCGACTTACCTAAAACAGAGAAAAATAAAACTGGTTTAGTGAATATAAAATAATATTGTGATAAACAATTTTTGATTATAGGAAAAATTAAAAAACAAATTGTGTTAAGTTTCTTTCTATGCTTCTTTAACGATTTTCCCAAAGTAAGCAAATTATAAAAAAGCTAGACAGCAGGTTTATACTTTAGACGAGAAAAATAAATTGCGAATATCATCAAATATTAATTGTTTACTTTGTAAACTCTGGTGTTTACAAAGACTTGGCTAAGTCACCGGAATAACAATTGATGAAAAGTTCAACAAAACTGTTTAACTTCCGATAAAGCTGCACTAATTGTAAGTAATGCTCGGTCGATGAACAATTCTAGAGTTGCTTTTCGTAATAAAATTGTCATAAAATGCAAAGTAGGCGTGAAATTTGGTTCAGGTCTGGGTACATAGTAATTTTACGTTAGATCGTAAATATCTATTTTTAATACGCATATTTCAATATATCGACATTTCTCTTGCGGTCGGGATATTAAAGTTTTACGAAATATTTTATTAGAAGTCAATAATAACCGCCAATACTTCGTGATCCTCCTCGCGCTAAATATTCTTTTCAAATATTCGCTTGCGTCCCGCTAAAACCGAAAGTAGGTCCGAAATATTATGAAACAAATCAGCCTTAAATCAAGCAGAAACAAGCCCCGGCACTAAAACGCCAGGTCGAATTCCGGTAAGCCGCGGGGCTAACTAAAAGCTCTCGGTCTGGCTCCCCCACCCACTTAAACAAACGATATTCTCGCGGACAAAGCCCCGGACGTCTCGCGTCGCGCGCAAAACAATGTCTGGCCGCGTATACGTCGACGGTGCTCCGCGCGTGCTGTCAAACGAGTGACGAGGAGCGAAGAAGCGCGGTCGTCTCTCTTTCTCTCTCTCTCTCTTTCACCTACATGCACATTTAAGCCGGTGAAATAAATAGCCGGATAGTTGTGCGTACGCTCGCGTAGCTATTGATTTACGGGGAGCAGACCGAAGACCCTCAACTGCTCGTGTAAGTCGCTCTCGTTTATATAGACTCATCCTCTGATCTAAATATTCCCGAGCGGCTCTTTTCTCTTCTGCATACATTAGAGAGCCCCGGGAGCGGTGGGTGGCTGTCTGTGTATTACTTTCGCGCCTTTAGAGCGCGGTTAATGTGCACCTGTTGGCGAGTGGATCGTCGCGGCCCGTGTCGGTAAATATAAATCACGCGCGAATTATCCCCGGTAATCCCGCGCGATCGCTCTGTAAGCACGCTCGCGCCTTTCCCGTCGCGCTTGTACTGCTTCGCGCACTGGTTAAAGAGGGCTCTCCAGTGCGCCAAAGAGGATTGATGCGGTATTTATGCTGAATGCAAAGTTTCATTGTACGCTCAGTTTTCGTAAGCGTGTTCTTTTTTTTCTTTTCTTTTTTTAATAAAGTAACGAGGCTGCAATCATATTTATTTTAACATTTATTTAAGATGCTCTTTGGTCATTGTTCCGGGGTATTATTAAAATGCTAAAAGAAAGATAAATATTTTTATAACGTTTATATACGCAGAAAATTAGAAATGCAATTAATCCTTTCATTTTTCGACTTTTTACAATCGAAGTTATGCAGTCGTAAAATTTCAACTTCCATCGTGCCAAATTCAAAGCTATACTTGCACACTAAATTATTCCACCCGAGTCAAAATAAAGCCTCGAGTTTTAGTATTCGTCAGGCATTCATAACCACCGTGAAAAAGCACCTCGAATATTATTCTACATTTCCAAAACTCCGCAAAGGCAAATCCAACCCGATAAAGCGAAAAAAAAAATTGTCGTTCCACAGCGTCGGCTGAATCACCGTTCGCTCGGCCGAATTCCGCGCATTTTTTTTTTTTTTTTACTCCCGCTGCGAGTCGCGCCGAGGGGGGAAATCGAATTTGCAAAACAATAGCCGGAAAACGACGCGCTGCTCCCGAAATCGTCCATCGGGTGTCGCTCCCCCGACCGAAAATTCCTCCCCTCCCCCGCAGTCTATTTCATACCGCGATCCGTGCATACAGACGCGCCGGCAAATGATATGCAAAGCCGCGGCGTTTTCGCGGACGCGCGACAAATTCAAATCCGTGGATCTGCCGGGGGGGGGGGATTATTGGAGCTCCCCGGCACCGACTGCCTCCAAATTTCGCCGCGAATTGACTTCGCTGGGATTTTCAAGATCAGGAAGTAGAAAGTCGGAAAATTGATATGCCCGCGATTATAAAGGACACACCTTGACATGCATGTTTTTGGCCAAAATTGCGGCTTTGAACATTTATCTACAATTTTAATCGATTTTTGTTTAATCACATATAACTTTTCAACTGTTAATTTTAGAGTATTTTAACTCTCGGCATTTGAAAGGTGAGATCAAATCCTATCGACTAAAAAAAAAAAGACATCCAAAAATCTTTATTTGGTCAAAAGTTATGGCCCAACAAAAAATGACCATTAAAATAGCATAAAAAAATCCACAAAAATTCATTTACGTAATTTTAGCTTTTTTTA
>UCOM01002052.1:0-31201 GCA_900474385.1 Ormyrus pomaceus | reverse complement strand
CCCCACCCCCTCTCTCTTTCGTTCGGCCGATGCCGTGTTCTGTAAATCGGTGCGTCTCTCTCCATCGGAAATCAATGAAATCCACCAGAAACTGTTTCGTTATTGATACACTGCGGTTTAAATGGCATTGCCATGGCGGCGTCGCTCGCTGACATATCCACGCCTATATTCCAGCGGCCGTTATATATATATATACGCGCGCGCCCGCTTTCAAGTGCGCGGCGTGTATCGGCCGGCCGTTTTTTTTCCCTTCCCTTTTTAGACGCGCGGCTCTTTTTTAATTTGCTTGAGAATTTTCGTTCGCCCGACTGTGTTTTTTTCTTTTTCTTTTTTTTTTTCGGCTTTCGACGAGAATTTAACGGCTATCTTGTGCGGACAGAGTTATTTCGCATGCCGCGGGAGGGCCGAGGGTGTGGGAAGATTGTTTTGCGCATGGATTTTTATGGATTCGGAATGCCGAGTCAATGTAGGGAGATTACTGCTGGAAAGTGGAATAAGCAGATATTTTTGCTTGAATATTTTATTTGGTTGCTCGACTAATGCCTATTCTTAGACGAGGTATTAGATGCCGCTAAAATAAACGCGACGTAGCTTAAAGAAGTTATATGAAAGGGTTGTGACAGTTTGTACGTTTGAGCGATTAATGGGGATGACGTAAAATTATATATCACTTCCTGGTAAAACTGGTAACAATGTATGCTACATGTCTATTTGTAGAGGTGACATTATTTTTAACAGCAAACTGAAGAGTGAACAGAATTCTTTGTCTATTTAACAAATAAATTGTGCTGAATCTCGAACTTTTAAGAGAATAAATGGAATAGACAAATATTTTTCTAGAATGCCTTATGCATGTCTTGTTCAATAAAATAATTGATTTTCTTTCAATTAAGTCACTCAAAACAATCACTAAAAAAAGAAAACGCGTTTTATCGTACTCGAATATTATCTATACTTTGAAATGCTTTGTCAATATCGGCATTAAAATTTCTTTCATCAATCGGAACTTTTATTAACTTTGTTAATGGCAGCATTGTCAAGTTTTTAATATGTCTTTTACACTTATCTGATTAATATATGAATATATTTTCAAATCCGCAAGTTTATTACACTTTTGAAACTTATAATGTTGCGATCGTTCATTTGTTATTTTTTAATAAAACAATTTGAAAAGAGACTATATCATCACTGTTCTATGTATAGACATAGTTAACGATCAGATTTTTTTTAAAGAATTTCATGTAAAGACAAAAATATAAAGTATTCTGTTTTTGCATAAATTAAAGGTTATATTTTTACATTGCAGCTCAGTCACCTACGAGATGTAGGAATAATTCAGGAAAAAAATTTATGTATAGATTCCAAACCAATAATATATATAAACGTACCGCTTTATAGGATCTTAAATTATTTACGATACAAACTATAGCACGATTCCAGCATACAAAATTGGCCACAATCTGTGCGTTATTTTTTTCCCTCGCATATAAAGAAGCGCGCAAAATATCCCCCCCCGCATTAATGAGACCGGTAACCGTACAATTTACTTACAGCCCCTCTTATTTACCCCAATCAACGTTTCGCAACTCTCTCCGAACGTTTTTCGAAACCGCGTCCTCCCCCCAGACATACCCCATTACGAGACGCACCGTTCCGCGCGTAGCTTCGGAATGCGGGAGCCGCTCTTTCCTTACTCCTCCTCGGCGGATCGATATTAAAATGGTGACCGAATTCCGTAGCCGGCGTTCGCTCCCGCGACCTACCCTAACGCTTGCCCTCCTCCTCCTCCTCCACCTCCTCTGTCGTCTTTCCCCTCCGCATCCGAAAAGTTGGCGAAAGGGCCGCCGGCGCCGGCGGAGCTGCTGACGCGCGAGCTAGGCGCGTGCGGTGCGAAGGGGCTCTCAGGCGGCTGCCGCTGCTGCTGCTTCTTACGGATCGATTAAAAAGCTTGCTCTCCGATGGCTGCTGCCGCCGCCGCCGCCGCTGCCCTGTCCTATTTAGCCCAAATGCGTTTCTTAGCGACGCCGAGCTAAGCTCCGCCGATTCCAGCTGGCTCTCGGGGGAAGGGAATGCCGGACTTATAAATAGGGAATTTCTTTTTTTTTTTTTTTTTTTTAATTGGGACTGTTTTTAAAGTTTGATTTTTTTTAAATGCACCTTGAATGTTTATTGAACGTTTTTGATTTTTTGAAAAGGAGCCAATTTCTGCATTGAAAATATTTTCAATTTCCATCAGCGCGCATAAAAAAAAGACTTCTTTTGCGTTCTAAAAATGTTCCCTTTTTAGCCAACTCTAAAGTTACGTTAAAATTTTTATTTACATTATAATAAAAGAATATTTTTTAGAATAACCGTTACGACGGCTTTAAAAATAAATTACAATTCATCCGTACCAAAATCAAAATCGTTCAATCATACTTTCGACTTCAACATTAAAAAACTACAAATCACTTCCTTTACTCAAACATTTAAACACCTGCAAAAAAGCGTGTTTACTCATTACTCGAGTACATAAACAGCAAGCAATCAGACTCAATATAAATTCCTCCCTCCTCCGAAGCTAAAGTTTCCAGGCACGACTCGGAGACATTTTTGTGCTCGCGAAGCGAGGCCCGCAATAATTAATGAAATCTAAGGCACGCACAAGAACGCATTGCCATCTCGTGACGCAGAGGCGATAAAAATGGAGCGTCAAAGCGCTCGATAGACATTTCCGGCAATGTGCGAAAGGCGTTTAAAGTATTAGGGACGCAAGAATAGCTCCGCCGCCGGCGAGTGTCGGCTTCTACATGTCATTACTATTTCACGCGCGGCAATTAATCCTATACACTTGGTTGCGCCAGCTTTCAGGAAAGACGTCGCGTCGACTCTACCTTTTTTTTTGCGTCGATGTGTATTACAAGTGCTTTTCGCGCTTTATTTATTAATTAATATTGGATTTTATTGATTGCATCGTGAGGTGCGCTTATGATTAATTGTCAGTTATGAATAATTAAGGTGGACGTAGTGCAATAATATTCAAAATCTGTTAAAACCGGATTGATTTGAATTAACAAATAAATTTTAAGTATAATATTATTAAAATAAAATATTAATTTAACATGTGCTCCTCTAAAGCTCTAATTGAACCTAAAAAATTTGCCCGCAATGCAAACAATTCATTTATTAGTCCGCCGCCTCGCGTTTCTATAATACGACTCACAAAGCTCGGCGACTCGCTCGAGAGGCAAAAATTTCGAAAATCAGAACTCGAAATACGCCGGGAGAACAATCGCGGCGAAAGACGCAGTCGGTCCGTATTCCCTCGCATTCGTAATTCAGCGGGACGGGGGAGGGTGGTGCTTTTGGCGCCCGAGCGATGATAAAGGTCAAAGACATTCCTGCCTGTCGGGCGAGAGAGAGAGAGAGAGAGAGAGAGAGCTTTAAAGCCGGCTCCGAAATAAAAAAGCCACGCGGAGCGTGTGGCGCGACTGCACGCGCGGCACTCCCGGATTGCTTCGGGGGAGAGGCGCCGCGTCGACTGATAAGGCAGCTGCGTAATAAAGCGCGAATTCCCCCCGCGACGACGTACGAAACAAAAAAAGGAAGGTACAAGGTGCCCGGGCTCGAGAGAGAGAGAGAGAGAGAGAGAGAGAGGGACGTCGATATCAACGTGGGAAAAGCGCGGTGCGTTTGTACATACGGACGTTAATACGTTTTATATCGGCGGCGAGTACACGGGGCCCGCGAGGTTTATACGCGGCCGAGGAGAACGGTGTAACGAGAAAGAGGGAGAGAGAGGGGAGAGATGCTGTAACGGGAAGGTTTCCAAGTTTCCGGGATCACAATTTTGATCCAGTTTGTGGAAGTCATTGTAAAGTCAAACCCGAGAGAGAGAGAGAGAGAGAGAGAGAGAGAGAGAGCGCCGAGCGCAAGCCAACGCGGCGAAGATTATATATTTGTATTTAATACGAGCTAAATTTTCTGGGAGCACCTCGTAATTTTGCGCGAGCTGTCTTGTAAGTGAAACTCGTGTTTGCCGATGTAATTCTTGGCGGGCGAAGCCGTGTGAGGGAACGCTGCTTTTCCGACTCTTGGAGTATCTTTTAGTTTTATTAAGTGTGTTCGCCGGGCTTTCGTTTCGTCCGTTATTGAAATTCTCTGGATTGAATATAATGGCTGTGGAAAGAGGCAGATATTTATTTCAGTAATAAAGTTATTATATAAAACATTCTGGCTGGTAGAAACTGGATGTTATTGCTTTTCTTATTTAGGCAAAATTTTAAAATTTACAAACAGCTTATTACCTTATTGCTTTTTTCAAAAACACTTTTTGAACAATTTTCTTAAAAAATTGTTAATGCTAGAGCAACATATATCAAAAAATTGTATTGTCTTATTCGTCTTGAAAGAGTAGACGTATATAGCAATTAATAATTAGCATTCACAGGATCGTACATGCATAAAAAGCTGACTCTCAAACGCACTAAATCTTGTTTATTCATCGAAGTCCTTTAACCAAATTTAAATGCCTTTCATATTTCAATTAAAGCCCCGAGTACTCGTCGCATGCATCGTCCGCGCCGAGCTCGTCGCACTCGAACCGGCGCCAATTCTCAAAGCGAATCATTTGCATCATGATCCAGCGAAATTTTGAAAGTCAATTCGCCCGCGAAACACACTCGACTCTCGCGAAAGAAGCTCCCCAAGTCGGACTGAAAAACATGCAGATCCGGATTCGCACAAACGAACGCGCGCCGAGCGAAAAACGCAGAGAGCGAAGGGGGGGAAAGAGAGAGAAGTCGGCGTTGCTCGGTAGAGGTGATAAGTCACGGGTGGCTCGTATACAGGGCCTCGCTCGTTTCGCTTGTCGAACGAGTTGTAACGGGGCGCCGCGGCCGCCGCCGCCGCTTGCACTCGACCGAAATTAATCAAACGCCAAAGTAGGCTCGAGCCCCGAGAAAGAGGGAGAGAATGACCCGGGTAATACACATCGGCGCGCGCTCGCGCCCGTGGGCCCCGGCGTATTCCATCGCGATGAAAATAAATCGCGCGTTTAATCGAACTTGCCCCGGCGTTAATTGACGGGATGTACAATTACCGACACCGACGCGATCCCTGCATGCCGTGCGTGTAAGCCCCGATAGCGAGAGGTGCACTTTTGAGGGGGAAGGGAATTTTCGCACGGGCCTGCTTTATTGTTCCCTCTCTGTTTTCGGGGGAGAGCCGAGGCGGAGGAAGGGCCTTTTTTTTTCGGCGCGGCGGAGAGATTTTTTTTTTTTTTTTTTTTTTTTTTCGAGGGTAATCGAATGGAGGAATATAGATTGGGAAAATGAATTTACGCCGGTTGGAGGCGGAATTTTCAACTTTTGCGCGGAGCAGCGGTCATTTGTATTGAGTTTCCTTTTATATATCGTATCTTCGTTTTTTTAATTTTTTATCGAAATGCGGGGGTTGCGGCGAGTTTTGTATTTTACATCGGGAATGGAATTTGAATTGTCTTTTAAAAAAAAGAGAGAATCTTTTTTCCTCGCGCCGATCAATTTTCGCGGTAATCTGTGCCTCTCCATCCTCGTTGAGAGGCATTTTCCTAAAACTCGCTTTACCAAGGAAACCCAGCAGAAATCGGTTGGCTCTCGCCTAAAGTTAAAAAAATAAAAGAGCCAGTAAGCATCTCGGCGCGCGGCGGCCTTCCGCGTACGATCGAGAAAACCACCTGGCGCACTTACAGACCGCAGCGCTAAAACCCCCCTGAAAATCGATCCGTCGGAAAGAAGAGCACGTGCTCGCGGCGGGGTTCCGCGCGCGAAAACGCTCGGCGGCGGCACGTACCTATAGCCGCGCGCGCGCGCGGCATCTCTCTCTCTCTCTCTCTCTCTCTTTCATTTGCGCGCGGCGCTCGTAAACATTGTCATCGCGGCGGCGGCGGCGGCGGCGGCGGGCGATGCGCTGTAATTTTCCGGTGGCGACGCCGCGGTGGCGCGAAAATCGCGTAACTAAATTGAATCTGTTAAACAAATTCGTCTTAATTAACTTTTCGCGAGGGCCCCGCGAGTCGTATAATTACCGGGGTCCCCCCCACCGTCATTAGACGCAGTCGCCGCGCCGCGGAGATCAACGCCGCGGCGGTGTAATCATTACAATTAGCGGACGACGAGCCCGTCGAGCAACGAGAGAGAGAGACTGCGGAGCGATCCTCGAAGGCTGCTTTGTGCCGCGCTTCATCGCGCCGTTTTCGATGTGAGAACTTGACTGCTGCTTTTTGCGTTTCCTTTTTTATAGTTCATTCGGCTTATTTTATCTTAATCTCTTATGTAGTTGTTTGTATTCGCAATTCGTATTGTCTTTGGCCTTTGGCAAAGGAACGAGCTTGGTAACGCGTGATTACTGTCGGGCCCTTTTCAAAAAATGGTAATATACTTATAGTTCCGTGAATAATTTTAAAATTTGTTAGAAGCTACTTAAATAAGCCGTCAATTAATCGACAGTTCGCCAATGCCCGCTAATCCTCACTGACGAGACTAATCCCTCTTCGAACTTTGCTCCGAGATAAACCTCAAATTAGATTAAAAACTCGAGCCCTCGCATTTCCGGTCCCCGGCCGCGGCGGAGTCCGCCTCTCTCGAAAAACAGCGCCCCTCCAAGAAGCACGCAAATTCCGCGCAATTCCCCTCTCTCCCCGGGCGCAAGAAAAAAAGCAGAAAGGCGAAAAAGCCCCGCGCGCACAAAGTATCACCCGAAGCGAGGCTTCCGACTTTCCCAGCGCCGCCGCCGCCGCGCTTCTTTGTTCGCTTTTACGCGCCGGCGTTCTTTATCTCCGCGCCGCGTGTCTCCGTGCGTTTACTCCCCCGGGGGGGAGAGAGGGAAGAAGAGAGAGAGAGAGAGGGCAGGCCGGGGGGTGGGGAAAAAGTCGTGTTATTAAGCCGCGGCGCAAGAAGCTCCCGTATATACGCACCGACGAGCTAGATTAGTTCATTACTCCGGCGTGTCTTCCGTTTTTGCCCGCCGTGGAAATAGATTTGTTGCCGCCGCCGCCGTTCTCTCTCTCTCTCTCGGTCGCATATTTCGGACGCGAGATCTGTTATCGGATGGGATTTTAGACTTGTTACTCGGCGCGCTGAGTTTTTCCGGGCCGCGCGCGCGCGCGCGGAGACGCAAAAACTTGTTTTCCCCGGCGATGGAAGTAGGTTACGCCGCGCGAGAGGGGCCGCGCGGATTGCGTATACGGCGCGGGGGAATTTCGAGAGCGAGGAATGAGAAAGGTTTTTAATTGAATTAAACTTGCCCGGGAAGTTCGGGTCGCATGAATTTTTTCGCGCTTTGTCTTTCGAACTTGTTACAGTTCGCGAGGTATCGCGGCGCGGCCGGCTCTTTTTGCGGCGCGCTTTATACGTGCGGAATAATAAATAGTGCGGATTTACTTTTGCAATAGTGCTGATAAATTCCCCTGGATTGCGCCGGGAAATTCGGCGGATTATTTTTTACGTGACTCTACATACGGAAAAATTCAAATCGCTGCCAGATACGTTTGGCAAATAATTTCAATGTCAATCGAGTATGGGTCGAAACAAATGCTTTCGATACCCGCAATGATCTCTTATCAAAGTGTATAATAATCGACGAGAGCACTTTCAATTGCAATCAGTTGGGAAAGGGCACCAAAAACTCTCGGAGAAGTAAACCAAAGTCCGTTCCCCCCTCACGCTTAAGTGCGCCAATTTCCAACGAAAAACTTGTCGGCCGAAGAGTCGGAAAGCTGTCGCTCGCAAGACATCGCGTTGATTCCCTCTCCCCCCGCTCGTCCGGCCTCGACGCGCGTGCGTTTCTCTACACTCGCGCGAATTCTTTTTGCCGCTTTGCTTGCGTTAACTCGGCTCCCGGTGTGAGAGAGAAAGAGAGAGAGAGAGAGAGAGCAGGAGATCTCGCGCGAGAGCAAAAACAAGTTGCACCTCCTGCCGCATCTCTCTCTCTCTCTCTCTCCCTCCCGCCGCTACCGCATCTCGCGCCGCAGTTCCCCCTTGGCTGCAGCCTTTTTTTTCCCTCCCCCCTCCTCCTCCCGGCTTCGTCTTCGTCGCTGGCCGCATGAGCCTTTCTTATGCGCTCTTTCTCTCCGTCTTTGGGTGGTCGTCACTCTCCGCGAGCGCGAGCAGGCTTACATCAATTTTGCACTCATTGTAAGCGAGCGGCCAAGGCTGAGGCGGCCTTATGAGCCCTCCTCGAAATAGTACGCTTTGAGCCCCGAGCTCATTTTCCGCGGGGGATCGCGGAGGAGTTTTTCGAGGGGTCGTCGCGAGGCTAGGGATTCGTTGCAGGGGTGAATGTTGCCGAACGACATTTTTTTTACCGGATATTCGTTCGATTATTCCAAGTGCACAATGAATGCAGTGGCACAATGCCCGAATGAAGGCGAAACATCAGGAAATGAAAATGCTGCTCTCGTTTATTATAATCGCAGTTGAATTTTATAGTAGAAAGAATACGCGATTGATTTAAACAGCGAAATATAGGGTTCAAAGGCACTTGTCGGCCATACTCGGCAGAGCGTCGAATGTATTAATAGTAAAAAAAATATTTAATTAAGCAATTCTAAATTTAAAAGAGCGCACAATGGACTATGGTGCATTTAAATTTTTCATCCGGGTTATTTTTCCTTCATCGATCGCTTTCCCGATGCTTCGAGCAGTAGGCGATCCAATTCCCCTTTCTAGCGTAACCGCAAAAAACTTTAAAAGCACATATATACCCTCCCTTTCAACATTCCATTTCGAAGCGTTGTCTTAAATTGCAAAGTTATAAATTTAGGTTTTTAACCCTGCCAGCTAGGCAGTAAATAACGTAAAAAAGTTTTTAGTTAACAATCGTATACAAGAGATCGTAAATAATCGTACGTATAAGAATTAAAAAAACAATATTTTAATCTTTCATATTCTCTTTGAGTAACTTTGAGGTAAACTCGATGAACGAATAGTGTTCTGGTTATATTTACTTTATCCAAATCTATATTATTTCCTGTGTACAACCGTTTCTCAGTCCAAAACTTTTTTACTCTACCTTAGCTCGCTTTTAAAGGTAAATAAAATCCACAGTAGTCGTCCCGGTAAAAACCCTAAACCGAAAAGCCGGTTTTCACTTCCGCACACCAATTCGCCCGCCGCGGCGAACTTTATTTTCCAATATTTAAAATTCCATGTATATTCCATGCCGAGCATCAGCGGCGGCGGCGCATTTTCCGCGAGGCCGATAGTTCGCACTTGGGGAATTTTGCGAAATTCGTTAGCGCCGACCCCGCCATTACGCGCCTCGCAGCAGCGGCAGCAGCAGAGGAGGCACGAGAGCCCAGTTTAAAGCCGACCGTAATGCGATTATCCGGGCAGGCCGCCGGCGCCTAGCCCCGCGGTATATATGTATATTCGGCCCGGGGTAATTTTTGTGAAGTGCATATCATTATCGATTCACTTTTCGCCCCCCGCCGTGATAAACGAGTTCGCGCTCGAGCCCCCCTCCCTCCTCCCGCTGTCGGCCCTGCGAATTTTCCGGAATATGTAATTGCGCGCCGCTTTTTAGCCTTTATGGCTAAGTTATTTTCTCGTTTCGGGAGGGTGGGGAGGCCGAGAGATCGGGGCTATCGATTATCATTTTATAACGAGCCTACTTCGTCGCGAGTGTTTATTGCCGCCGCCGCCGGGAGAGATGGAAACGGCCGCCGTCAATGTTTTACGGGTTTTAGGGAGACAGTAAAAGCCGCGCGCTTTTATTCGGGAATTAGTGGCGGGGAAAAATGGCCTTTTTCAAAGTGAGTTTCGATCGAAAGAGAGAGGAAAAGAATTATATACGTTTTGTTTATTCAAATTCGCTCGAAACGAATGAATTATTTTATACTACAATAATCTATTGTTACGTTTTTATGCTCGCGTTATCCTTCCGCTGCTGAAGTTCGATGCTAAGTAAATATATCTATAAGTATATTAAACTTTGTTGATAACGCAAATTAATTAAATTACTAAAATTTATCGTAAAATTGTAATTACAGCGGCAACAATAGCGATATCGATGGCGGCGCGCAAGTGTTAATTAAATTAACGATCGAATCGCGACGCGCGCTCCGCTATACTTTTTCATCCGCGAGAGCTCGTTCAAAACCGTAAGTAAAGCAAAAGGCAAGCGGAGAGAGCCCTATAAATATACATTCGCTCTCGAGGCAGAATCCAGGAATTCGTCGATAAAGCTTATCACATCTCATTTAACATTTCCACGCACCGACTCGCGTTCGAGTCTTTCTCACCTTTCTTTCTCCTCGCCTCCCTCTCGCTATCTCCGACTCTCCGGGCCGCTCGCTTTTTTTTATCCTTTCTCAGTTTCATCTTTCAATCTCCGGGCCGCATAACTCACACGCGTATAGGTCTCTCTGGCTCTCGCGAGCTCGCCGCGAATACCTATACGCATTGTCACGTCCCTCCGCGCTTTATGCCGTTTCGACTTTGTGTGCGCTCGCGAGATGCATTCCGAGGGAGAGAGAGCAACAAAGGATAATGATGATAGCGGAGAGGTGGTTAACGAATTATTCTCGAAGACTGCGCCGCGGCGCTTTTGCGAGCCGCCGACGAGGTTTTCTCGTTTAATTGCAAATGTCGGGCGGGATTGTATTCGCTGCGGATACTTATTTTTCAATCGGATGTCGCTTTGCGTCTGGGGATCGATCTTTCTTTTTGTTTTAGATGGAGAATTTGGTACATATGTTTGATTTCCAATTTTATTAGCAATCGATTGAACATTATCTTTGATGTTACATATTGATAAACTATTTTGCTTTATCCTCAATTTTGAGTGTGGATTTAAAGTCGGATTCAAAAGTGGACTTTAAGAATCAAGAAGTTAAACGATAGTCAGTGTGGCTTTTGCAACAGTAAATAATTAATCCGAATTAAAGTTACAGTACAATTAATATTAAAAGAGATAATTAGCCTTTTTCCAGACAATCCTCCCAGTAATGAAGCAATAATAACCGACTTCTGCCGCCATAACCGCCGTAAAACGATCGACTAATCACTCAATTCATCAAAGCCTCTCTCTCCTCGGAGCGCCGTCGCCCTCTCGCATCCAGCATCCGGGGGATCGATTCCCTCCGAACGGAAAAAGCTCGCGGCCGGCACGGGATAGAGGTTACAGGAAGACGTCCCTCTTACTCCTTACGGGCGGAAAAAAGATAGAGAAAGAGAGGGAAGGAGAGCTGCGCTCTCTCTCTCTCTCTCTCCGCCGGGAGGAGGAGGTCAGCCAGTCAGTCGCCTTAGCTCTGGCGCAGCCTCGGATGCCCCGGAGGTCCTCCCTCGCCGGGGCGCTTTAATTGTACGAAATTACAGCCGAGCTCCGGCGGCGGCGGCGGCGGCGGCGGCGGCGGACAAGTGGAATGCACCGTCGAAAAAAGCAGAGGAGGAGAGATCGCCGCGCGGCCTGTAATAGTCTTTGCGTATTATCCCCCGACGCAATTTTATGGCGGAAAACTTAGCGGACGAGCCCGAGAGAGAGAGAGAGAGAGAGAGAGAGAGCTTGATTCGTTTCTTGCTCCGAGGAGGAGAGAGAGAGAGAGGGAGAGAGCGGCTTTGTTTCGCGTGTAATGTGTCTTGATTAAGTATTACGCCGGGATGGACGAGAGAGGGACCTTTTAGGCCCTCGGTGATGCCCGTGCGTTTTGCGCGCGCGAGCGAGCGCTGATTGGAGTGCGTCATTGCGACATTTTGCCATTTTTTCTTTTTTTTTTTTCGAGGAGGTAATGAAGCTGTGCCCCGGGCTCTCGAGAGCAGCCGTGTGTCTCATCTCGCGGACTCTTTCACGTCGCCGCTGTATTATGATAATTGCTTCATTTTCTGACCTCTCTCTCTCTCTCTCTGCGAGGGCTGCTGCTTTTTTTCAATTTTCCCGCGCGAATTGTGGCACTCGATTTCAGTTTTATAAACTCGCAGGAGGTCCTCTTCATTTGGAACGGACTGGCGCGTCGAAAAAAAAAGTAAGAATGGCTGGCGGTTAAATTTTTCTTCCTCTTCTGCTGCATTTTGTTACGAATGAAATGACCAATAAAATATTCAAACAAATTTCGACTTTAATAGGCAAGGAGAGATTATTCGACCGTGACTTTTTTTTTTAACTTTTTTGCAAAACGTAAAGTCATTTCGCATGTACCGATATTTCATTGCACCTATAAAAGTTTTTCGCGCCGGCAAGGGAAAGGGAGTGCAAAAAGTATTCCGATTCGGTGCATTACACTCTCGGAAACACCGAGAAAATCGCATCAGGACAAAACACTTTAAAACACACCAAACCCTCCGTCTCTAATCCTCGAAACACTTGAACGTCAAAAGGACGACGAAGCTGGCCGAGGGAAAAAAAGCGCGCAGACACCATTACCATGAAGCTGCAAAAAAAAAGCTCTCTCTCTCTCTCTCCCATACGCTTATCTCGGGTAGCATAGAAGCGGCGGCTGATTAGCATGAAATTTGTAAGTGCGAGGCGTAATATTACGCAGACTCGCGGCCTCGGCAACGAGCTCAGAGCCGTGCGATTAGCTCTTTGGCTTCCTCCTCCTCCTCCCCCTCCTCCCGTTCGCGGGGCGATGCGTGCGTGCGTGCAACGTGCGTACTTGCGTGCCTGCGGAGCGCGATGCTATCGCCGGGCCAAGCCATTATCGGGCGCGAGGCCGAGCACGAAGCCCCGCTCGCGCAAAAAAAAAAGAGAAGAAAAAAAGAACGCGCGTTCGTGCATAGAACCGCCCCGACTCGGGCAGCCGCCGCCGCCGCCGCCGCCGCCGCTGCTGTTTTGCTGCGTTTTTAAGATTGGCTTGATGTCCTTTCGCTGAAATGCACGGGATTATGGATTTTTTTCATGGGCAACGCGGGGTGGGGAGTAATTGCCGATGCTTGAAAATGAAATGTTTTATTGTGCAATAAAGGATTGGAGTAGCTTTCTTCGTTCTTCCGATGTGCGTTTGTGGTATTAAAAAATCGTCAATTTCCGGAGAATTCATAAAATAATTAAAATGTTACAATTTAAAAACTTATTGATTGATCAAGAACAGCATTTCATAAATTTCAATAAAACAATATATTGTCCTTTTTGAACTAGTTTATAATTTATCTAAATTTTTTCTAACTTTATTGGGTATTACATTTTATTTTTAGATTATAATCTTACCTTCTCCATATACGAAATTTATAAATAACTCTAAAGGAAGTTGAATAAAATCTAGATCAACCGAATATCCGATACTACAACGAAATCGAGGCATATATTCATATCTGAAAATAAAAATAATCAATCAAAGAATATAATAAAGCACCGGGCTCGAGTCCCGTTTCATTTTTACGATTATGAATTTATTTAAAGCCCAATCTCGCGCAATAATTAAATCGCGCGCCCGCCTTACTTTTTGTTATTCCTGCACCGAAAAGCCCGCCCCGCGTCTCCCCCGAAAAATAATCTCCTTCGGCATGAAAATAATATCGGTTTCCGATTTATTACGTTTATTGCATACCGATGATGTTCGGCGCTGCCGAAAAACCGAGTCCCGATAAATGCTCCAGGGGTGGGAGGGGTCCATCTCTACACAAACACCGGCGAACGAGCGAACAAAAAAAAAGGAAGGCTCGTATAAATGGATTTCGGGATTTCGGCTCTGTTTTTTTTTTTTTTTTTTTTTTTTTTTTTTTTTTTTTTCCTGCAGCTCTGGAAAAAGAGTGCTCTAGAAACGGCGTATTATCGCCGCTAGGAACACGGGATGGGTGCGCTGGTAAAAACGCGGATGTAAAGCCAGGAGGTGCGTGGAGGTGCAGGGGTCTTCGCGGATGGAAAAAGGCCGGGTGGCGCGGGGATTGCAGTTGATGAGTTTACTGTTGGTGTAAAAATAGTTAGCGCGAAGTGCGTTTTGTGAAGGCGAAGAGGTTTAATGAAGAAATCTAACCGATCGGTATTCCCGCCTTATTAAATGTACAACATTCTCACTCTTAAACCCCGTTCGAAACGAAATTCCAAAATAACGAAACGCAGCGTTTTCTGCAAAGAACATTGTCATTCAATTTTTCTAATCACGACGGACAAAGCCACGCGTCCGAACAAACAACGCGATCACCGCGCAGTCAGCAAAGATTTACAGCGCCGAGCGTACAGCTTCTCCGGCGCTCCGCTCGGCGTTCGAAGCCCAGGTGCGCCGCCTCCCAGAGCCCTCCGCAGAGACTTCGGGGACTCTGCGGTATCCGAAAATCGCTCTCCCGATATATATCTGTAAAGGCAGGCTGGGAAAACCTGCCCGCGGGGCGCGGCGCCGCGGATTCGGGAATACTTTGAGCGACGGAGGACGACGACGCGGCGGCCCGGGGTGGCGGCGGTGGCATCCGCGGAAGCATTCCGCTCCTACCTCTCCGAGTCCGTGTGTACACGTGGCGGCTAAAAGCGATCGCCGCCGCGCCGAGGGGAGAGTAATTTCCCAACTGGCGAGTGCGCGGCTGCGGTGAGGGCGGCCCCCGCGCCGAAACTCGTTGAATTTTACCGGATCGCTGCTGCTGCTGCTGCCGCGGCGGCGGCGGTGGTGGTGGTCCTCTTTTTGGGAATTAAGAGTTTTCGGAAGTATGCGAATTAGTCAGCGCGAAGCCGCGGAATGCGGACCGGGAGAGGAGGGCTGAATTAAGTATTGGATTTTATGCTGGGCCGTCCTTCGCTTTTTTTTTCACCCAGCTATTCGGTTAACGAGTGACTGATGGGCCAAACTTTCGCGGGGAAGCGTTTTCATACGTGGGGGACTCGAGTGGCTGGAGAATGCGGGGGGATTCGGGGATGGAGTTTTCATTTTTATTCTGATGGATTAGAAAAAATATTCGTCTCTGGTATTTCGATGTTTTTCAGGTCTAACGTTCGAACAAAATTTAATTATTCCTACTTTGACAACTGCTTTTTCTTAATATAAATTAATCATTAATTGCAACAACAAAAAGCACCCACTAATATTCAAGCCAATAGGCAATCCTCGAAAGTAGCAATATTTTCTCAACAGCACTCCGGGAGCCAGTCGCTTATTTCACAAACGACTGCACAATACCTCAGCTTCGGCCCGCCGCCGCTTCGATCCTGACACCGAGAAGGCAAACAAGTAAAGCCCCGCGCTGTTTTAGCACAAAAAAGGCGCCCGGTTATATTCCGAGAAAAAGCCAGAGAGAGAGAGCGCCGATCTTAACCCGCGGCCGTCGCTTCCGGCCCGGGGGGCCGATAAAATCGGCGACCTGCCCGCCGCGCGTGCAATTAGCAATCACGCATATATTCCGTAACGGCGCGCGCGTTGCGCAACGAGAGGCGCCCGTAAAGATCGTCATCGGCCGAGCGAGCAGCGCGCCTGTCGAACGCAGCGATCCTCGTTTATTTTAGCGGGGAGCCCAGAAAGAGAGAGAGAGAAGCGCCTCTTTTCCATTATTCAGTCGCCGGGGGTTTTATCGGTGCCGCGCGAGTCGTTACGATTTTTTAAGGCGTCGTTTAGCGGGCCTCCTTTAGCGGAATAATGGATTTTTCAGGAAATTTTTGTCGCCTGACCGACGCGTTATCTGATGCTTTCGCTGGTTAGCGATTTCGATCGCTGGAGAATTTTTCATTACGTAATGGGAGACTTCGTTATGCGGGATCTAATTATTTGCGGTAAATATATCGATTTTAAAAACTACGCTTCGAGAAGACGCCGGGATGAATAAGTTTTTGGATTTTCCCGTTGCGTGTTTTACATTATATAATAAAGTTTTTAATGGTTCCCGGAAAAAATGTATTACGCAAAATCATTAAGTTGGTATTATTTGTCATTTAATTGTGTTGTTTTTTAACAATTCAGAGGCTCATAATTGCACTGCGAATTTATAAAAACTGCAAAATATCGCAGAAAAATAAAAGTTACCCTCGCCAACAGCAATTGATTCGAAGTATCAAAAAAGTATAGATAACTTTTTCAAGATTCCTAATCATCGCGAAAATTAAAGCCATCAGCTCCTATTCGCAAAGATCCACGCATTAGCAGTTCCGAGCAATCGGCAAAAGAGTCCAAAAAAAAAGTTCAATTTCCCGGGGAAAAACTCGCGGAGCCCACAGCTCTCTCGGCATTTTCTCGGAGCAAGCAGCAGCGGCGGCGGCGGCGGCGGCGGCAGTACATCGTTCTCCGCTCGGGATTTTTCCAAAACCTCGCGCTCTCGCGCACCTTTGAGAAACCTGCGCAATCTCCGCTTTCCTCCTCCGTGCCGGCAAAGCGCGCACACACGTACGCACACACAGTCGGCCGGCTGAATTACGAGAGAGAAATCTTCGAACCCACCACGGAGAGAGAGAGAGAGAGAGAGAGGGCGCCCGGAAAAAGGAAACTGGCCGCCTTGACTCTCGGCTCGGAATCGCGTATGTATATATATATATATATATATATACACACACTCGGGGGGAGAGAGAGAGAGAGAGAGAGGGAAAAGGGCAGTGCGTGCAGCACGTTTTCTCCTCGCGAACGCGATAATTCCTGAAAATTGGCTCGGCGCACGGCATGCGCCGATAAAGAAAAATCGATCCGTGGGTGTAGGCCCCCCCCCCCACCCTCCACCCACCCCCTCTCGCGTATTGCACTTTGGGCGAGCTTGCACACGCACCCGCCTAGCTCTCTCTTCGCGGCCTTCTATATATCTATCCCTCGCTCTCTCTCTCTCTCTCTCTCTCTCGGTATTTGCGGATGCCGCGCGGGGCCCGAGCAGCGGAGTCGCTCTCCATCGTGACCGTTTTCCCGTGGCAGTGCAGGACGTTGGGATCGACCTTTGATCAAGTCTAAATACACGTTCGACGCAGGGCGAATTCGCGAGGGGCAGCCGGCGAATCGCCGGGGATCGATCTTGATGAGCTATCTCGGCTGCGGGCTTTACCTTTGCCTCCTCCTTCCTCCCCCCCCCCTCCCTCCTCCTCCTCCTCCGGGCTGCTCCTTCTTCTTCCGCTGCTTCGTGCAGGCGCGTTCTCTCTCTCTCTCTGCCTCCCTTTTTTTCTCCTGCCTCATTGTTATTTAAGCGGACCTAACGATCGCGCCAAAGGTCCCGTGCGTATCATTATTTCTAGGACGGCGATCGCTGCACTTTTTTTCCACGGCGGCGGGAGGGTTTCTTGTCGCGAGAGAGAGAGAGAGAGAGAGAGAGAGAGAGAGAGAGAGAGAGAGAGACCGCCGCCGATGCGTGCGGTTCGAGCTCGTAATGAGGGAGAGGCGTTTGGGGAGTCTTTTGTTACCGGCGCATTTCAGCGAGTTTTGGACAGGCGGAAATATAGTTTTGATAATCGCACGATGGTAAAATAACTGCATTTCGGAGGAGAAACATATTTTGTTTATTATCTAGATAGTCATTCGGACTTCCAAGAACCGAATGCACCGTCTTACAATATGATAACTCATAGATTTTACAAAAATCCGAACGAAAGAAACGTTAGCCGGCAAAAAGCAAATCCTGCGTAAACGCTAAATAAACTCTCTTCCCACTTCGGGCAGCAGATCGAGCAGTAAAACACACATCGACGACCCGAACGTAGCTCCGGCGCATCGATCAGCCCCGATTCCAAGAATCCCCGCGATCCTCGCGCCGGAAGCAGATCTCGCAATAAAATTCCTGCGAAGAACCTCGCGGACGGAGCGCAAGAAAGCGCGCGCAATTATGCATAAGTTCTCGCGAGCCGCGCACTTTGTTTATCGCTCCATCGATTATCCCCGATCCTAATATCGTCGCAATCCTTTGTACACAGATATATATATATATATATATATACATGTACACGCAGCCGTCCGTCGCGGCCGGCGGCCCCCCCCTTTTCGCGAGCTTTTTGCGTCTCGATTTTATACTTCCGAGCGCGGTCCAAGGCTGCCGCTGCTTTTTCCGCCCGTCGCGAGTATCCGCAATTACGGATAAAATCTTGGAAGAGAGCCTCCGCGGGAGAGTCGGTAGAAAGAGGTCCTGCTGACGCGCCACGGCTCACCAGGCAGTCGCTTCTTTGTCGCGGCGCGCGGCCCGCGGACTGCTCTCTCCCCGCGCCGACTTTTTTTTTTTACCCCGAGCGGCTTCTCCATTTGATTTTGCGGCCCCCCCCCCCTTTTTTTTTATCCGGGATTTACGATTTTTCACGCGGCTAAGCTCGCCACTCGAGATGCTCGGAGAGAGGAGCTCTCGTCTTTGCCGCCGCAGAGATTGCGAAAAAATGTATATCTTTTGTGGATTTTGTCAGGTTTGGAGGGACTGTTATTGCGCTTCCTGGAAATCATTATTTATGGAATTAGATTATTTTGTCGTAAAAAACGTTTTGTCGTCTGGCCGCCGAAGATGGTTATGCAACGCGTATTAAGGAATATACGCAAACGCGCCTCCGTTTCTTTGAGTTACTAAAGTTTTTATCTTCATTTCGAAATATTGCATTTTAGTTTCTTTAATCTTTGAATTCCCAATGTGTTTAGAAATGCATTTTTTTAACACCAGATGAAAATCGAGTTTCGCCGGCAATTACCGTCATCATTACTGCATCAAACCGTTTCGCGACAGCAGCTCAATCAAAGCCCATCACACCTTCCGCGTCGATATGGCAAAACACACACCCCGCTTCGACTTTTAGTCCGCGATTTTTTGCCCGAAGCAGCGGAGGAGCCTCCTCGCTTCTCGCGGCCACCTCCGCTTTTCTTCGGCGACATTGGAAGCGCTTCGCTCTTTGCGGCGTTCTCTCTCTCTTTTTTTTTTGTCTCTCGCGCGACCGTCGCGTCCGGGGGTATTTCCTCGTCTAGGAAATTAGCCGCGTCGACGGCCGGGGCCGGCAGGACAAAGAAAATTACGCTTTCCGGAGGTGACTCTTCTCGCTCGAAGCTCAGTCATGCGGAGCAGCCGCACTCGCGATCATTCGCTCGCCGCCGCCGCTGCTCTTTTTACCATGCAAGGTTCCTCTCGCCACTGGACCATGCAGATTCGGCTCCGCGACTCTGCTGGCCGTTTCCGAGATTCGGTACGCTGTAAACTTCTGTTGCGATGATTTTTTATAAAGATGCAACGATTCGACGTACCGATCCGTGCAGAATTTCAAATTTCGTAGATAATTAACTCAACAATTGTAACTATCGTTCCTCAGAATAATATTAATCAGGCACTTTTATCCAAGTATACAGAAAAATCTGATATTCGAGTTGGTTAAGAACTCGAAGCTAAATCTCAGGAGTCGACCCAAGCAGTCTTGAAACCGGCACATTCAAGGACATTTAACCTGCCGGGCGTACATCAGGCTTTCCCGTTAATGACCCGTAAAAATCTCAAGTCCACCTGCAATAAAATCAATAATCGAGCGCGATCAGCCAAAATCGCCGCTCGAAATATTCCCCCTTCGGCGCGATGAAGCAACCGCTTACACCCACACATAATCCACCGCAGAGCTCGGCGCGCGACACGCGCAATCGCGCGGTTTCCCCTCTCCCTCTCTCTCTCTCTCTCGGTTTTCACTCTTTTTTTCAGGCGCGCTTCGACGCCCCCCCACGACGGGGGGGCTGGTCTCTCTTTATCGGCGAGGCGCTCGCGCGGAACAAAAGCAATGGCAATTTCATTACGGCCGCCGCCGCCGCCGCCGCTTATACTTTTTTCTCCCGCTCTGGCTTTTCCCCGATCGAGGTGGCCGTCGTCGTCGTCGTCGTCGCGCGGCGAAAATCGTCGGCGGTAGGCGGTGTTTTCGCCGGAATCGAAGAGCGGCTGTGCGAAAAGCGGCGGCGGCCGTCGCTTTTTTTTCGGGAGGAGGACTACGAGCCGGGAGGCGCTCTTTTTGCGCGTGCGAGCCGATTTCTGTGTATAATGCCGGGGGATTATTGGCTTTTATTAGACGGCTCTCTGCGTGTTTCGAGGGAATGTTTTTCTGAAATATCGCCCCGCTGATTAGTTTTAAGGCGATTGCCGGCCCTTTTTTTATGCCGCCTCCGTTCTAACTAATACCTGTACTTTTTTATCTCCACTTTTTTTTGTTAAACGAAGTTAATGTATTGTATTTATTTGATTACTGGTAGTTTATCTTTGAGAGGTATTACGCGACTAGACGTTATAAACAATATTTTATCAATTTTTTAATAATCATCATTATCCACAGACCAAAGGAATCACTTACAAGCGGATAGCCATTGCATCACTCAGGACTCAGTACACTACACGAGCGTTTGGCAAATAAATAAGTGGAAAAAAAATGTCAATGGGGGCAGATAAGAGGGCTAGGAATGCACCGTAACTCTGAATTCGATCTACATCTCGATCGACCTCGATGGACCCCTGTTTCAGCGTAGGTAAAGGGCGACGTAAGTAACTCGCCCTTATCGACAATTGATTATCAAGCTTGATTAGGGCACGACCAAATTTTTTACCCCTTTACCTTTGTTACTCGAGTTTTATCCTCTTTATACCGCGATAAGTGCATTATTATTAATTCTTTTCGCATTTCAGTTTTTATGCCAGCTTTTTCTGTTTTTCTTTTTTTTTTTCTTTATTTTTTAGATAAAAATAACTAATTACGCTGGAAGTCTTCGTGTGCTTCGGGAAGGGTATTTTAACGCTTTTGTAATATTCATGCCGTAAATTTTTTAAATACTTTTTCACCGAGCACATCGAGAACCGAATAAACATTTCCGGTTAATAAACGACGAGCTCATTAATTTGACTTCTTTCACCGAGCTGCTTCATTCCGTCCAATCGTCCTCAAACTTCCCGCCGACGTTGTTCTAACTCGCCTTCACTCTAAAATCCCGAAACGCCGCGCATTAATATTCCCCGGTATCGTCCCGCGCTCGTAAATCGAGCCCGTCTTAATAAGCCGCATCGGCGAAAAATCCCGGCAGCCTCTCTGCACAAGGCGGCCAGTAAAGAACCCGAGGCGAAGCGGCGGCGCTAATTAAGAGAAGGTCGGGTCGCGGCACTCCGATGCCCCGGCAACAAAGAACAATCATATACGCCGAGCGAGCAAAGATCGTAAAGTGTAATTGATACGGTGCAGCGCGGAGTCGCGCGCTATCGGCGTATGTGCGTGAGCCGACTCATCGGCGTTTACGGTATCGGCCGAATGAATAGCTTAGGCCGTTTACGTGTCTCTCCTTCTTTCTCCTTGAAAGCGGCGGCGGCGGCGACGGCGGCGGCTGCATCGGATCGCGTGCTAGGCGAAATATGTATACGTGCAGCCTGCAGACGACCGAATCCGAGGCCGCGCCGCGTGCGTGCACGGCCGCGAAGGACGCGACCGTTAGGAGTAAGAGTGGCTGCTTCCTTCTTCGAGAGAGTTCAGGAGAAGTGCCCTGCCGGGAGAGAGAGAGAGATATTAGATTGAAAATCGACGACGAGATATGATGCGTATATTGGCTTTTCCGCGTTCGCGCCAAAATTTTGGCTGCGGACGAGGTTACCAGGCAGTGCGATGATAGATAAAAATTTTAACAGGTGTTTTGTCAAGATCTTTTCGGCGTTTTTTGAAGATGCGACACTAACTTTAGTTCAGTGTGATAAGTAAGCTTTAAAACTACGTAGAAGCAATGTAACAAGAATATGAAACCGTGTATTTTTACACTCCGTTTAAGCGAGTACGAAAGATTCATCAGACAAAGAAGATTCGAGAGTTTGGATTATTCAACGATAAATTTGCAACAGATATCAAAGAGAATTCAACGCAAAATCCTTTCCCTCAAGCTTTCGAAAAGTGCATCGCAAAGGCCTACTTTGAATTTTTAGTCCCCCGTCGCTATACTCGGCCCAACGCATATAATTTCCCGTAACAATGCTCGTTTTCGAACCCAATACATATCATCAGGAAAAAGACGCTCTATCTTTCTCTCTCTCTCTTAGCTCGCGTTTAGCCCGTCTCTCTTTTGTTCTCTAATTTCCTCCCTCTCCTTTTTCTATCCGGGTATTAATGCTCGCGGATGCTCTCCGCGGGATCTCGGCCTTACAGCAGCGCCTCTCTCTCTCTCTCTCTCTCTCTCTCTAGGATAAAACGAGCAAGGCGAGAGAGAGAGAGAGAGAGAGAGAGAGAGAGAGAGAGGGGGAAAGGGGAGAGAGAGAGAGAGAGAGAGCGAGATCTTCGTGGGAACCGCGGCCACGTCTCCTCGCGAGCGCACGATCGCTTCCTTCGATTCTCTCCCGGAGCACGACGCGCTTTAGGACCTGGAAACGAAGAGCTGCTGCTGCTGCCTGCGTCGGGAGAGAGAAAGAGAGAGGCGATTACGGAAAATTCGCCGGGCACCGGGAGATAGAGAGAGAGAGGGAGCGCACCGGTTCGCCGGTGCGCCGGAGAGCATTATGTAAGCTCTCTGTCTCGCGGATTCGATTCGATGCGTCTCTCCGGCGAGCGCGCGACCTTTTTTACGCCCCGGAGAGAGAGAGAGAGAGAGAGAGAGATTTCTGCTCGCGCTTTCTGGCCTATTCTTTTGCGCGAGAGACTTTTTGCCAGCCGCAGGCCGGGGAAAAAGGTCAATTTCTGCAAGTGCGCGTAATTAAGCCAACGGGATCTTCGCCCGTGGCGGATTTTGTTGCGATAACCGGTGCTTCGTTTCTGGTAACATTCACATTCTTTATATTTCGACTCTTCGTCGAAGTGAAAAAGTTCGGAAAATTGCGTGGAATGTAATTGTTAAAAATAATTTTATTCGATTATCATATATTTTCCATTGCGTGACCTCAAATGATTTATATGTAATTCAGCAAATCAGAAAAGTTACTTGGAAATTCAGCTTCGGAAAAAGTTAGCAACATAAACATGGTTTGCATGAAATTATATAAATCACGCAACGCTGTGAGAATAACTTCTTACTTATTTAGCAACAAGTTAGAAAAATTCAGACAATTTATTCAGATTATAACATGCATTACCCTTTCAAACAACTTGCTAAAGCCGTTTACGATAAACGTGAAAAAACCCCTCGCATATAAAACGACCCTCTAATCGTTTCCAACAATCGAACGCGTTTATAAAAAAAACTCGCAGAATACTTAATACGTACAAGTAAAAAAAATTGTATGTTCATGAAGCTACATCCGTTCGCGCAATATACATTATTTAGAATCCCCAGTATACGCACGTGGCTTGGAAAACTACCTGAGATCCGTCGCTCTGACTTCGGCTATAAATGTTTCCGTAATTTTTTTTTTTGAGATCTCAATAATTGACGCTGCCATTAAGAAAAGATGGCTTTTTAGCTATAGCCAGACTCTTGTTAAATGCATGAATCGAAGCTGATTTATCGATTTTTTTCAGTTTACGCATACTTATGACGACGGAAGACAGTTATATTTAATTGTTTTCTTAGAAAAATATGCAAGCGCCACGTTAGAAATATTTCTAATTGCTTTTTAACACACTAAGCAGTTTCATAATTTAATTTCGAAACGCGACGCTCCGACCAAACGGATCGCAAAGATGCAAAAACTTCAAACTCCCCTCTCGGCCAGCATCCACTTTATTCCCAAACAGTTTCACAGTCGAATGACCAATCAATCCCTCGCATTCTCACAATCCCGAAGCCTTCGTAAATCGCGAATAGGCACTCTATCGCGCTCGCCTCGCGGCGCGCGGGAGAGCAGCTCTCGCTTCTCGGCGGGCGCCGTTTTTCTCCTCTCTCTCTCTCCCTCGAAAAGGCGCGGGTCACGCAGGCTAAAACGCACTCTCACGCAGAAGGCGAAGTTGCCGGCACGCACGCGACATTAGGTATTCAAAGCGAAACGCCGTCGGAGAGAGCAGACTACTTTGGCCCCGCCGGCGAGTGAGCGCAAGCCCCGACAGAAGGACCCCGAAGCCCTCTGAATATTCGAATTGGACGCCGAATGCTAGTAGATTCGAGGGGAGCCGCGGCTTCGACGCGAAGAGTCAGGTGAGCTCGTTCCGAGGCGTCGTTTTAATATAAGTATTTGCAGTCGCGCCGACTTGGGCATTCGATGGATCCAACGAGTAGCTTTGCCGTCGAGGATTTTTTAAAATATACACATAATGTTTTCTCCGATTCGTCGAAATCATTAGAAGGGTTCTTTTTTTTCGAATTAAGTGCTTCTGCAAGTTCTTTCGAAAGTTATAAAAGTTTTAATATAGATAAGTTAAAAGTATTTTATGACTTGCAAAAATAAATCAGAGTAAAAAGTTGTTCGAAAAGAATCGCCGGGGGTTTTAGCAAAGACTTTCATCGTATTATGCTATTAAGCCAGAGTCTATATTTACTTTGGTTGACAACTTTGCAAGGTTTATAAAGATATAGAAACGATTTTGCCTTTTTTCAATACTTACAGTAACGTAAATAACATTTAAGCGCTAATACTAAATAAATGTTTGTTCAATAAAACGTCAAACTTTTTATTTTGAAAGTTTACTTATTTCAAATATTTAAGTGCATGGCGGCAATCTAAATTTTATCAGTGATCAACTTTTTATGCATTCTATTTACAGATTTTTAATGAAAGCTTTGTAATTATTCAAATTTAAAATAAATATGGTAAAGATTTAATTTACGAGCCGTGAAACGTACAGTTAATTGCTTCTGTATATTTAATCATTATCGAAGCGTGTAACACTCGACTTTTAGCGCGATTATTAAAGCTTAAATATTAAAAAGCGTAGGATATACAATTTACCAATGAATGACTGCTGACAGAGTTGCCACTGGAATTATGTCTATAGCTGTAAAGCTGCAATTTCAATATACCGGCTGCAAGTTAAGAATTTTAAAGTTAAATTATACGCTGCGGAGATAACGATTTAAGTTGCCACAATCTTGTTATGGTCTCCTACGGAATATACGTTATTTGCGCTGCTTTTCCGCCTTTTTTTCTCAAGTTAATTATAGCACACTTTCTCTGATTTGATGACCGATTGGCTCTGAGAAGCTGAAAATTTCAAAATTATCTATACTGCTTATTAATTAAAATAATCATTTGGGTAACACTTAAAAGGTGTTAAATTTTTTTTAATTCCAGCTTGCGAAAACTCGATTTTCCTCAAACCACATTTGTAGGCCGCCGCAATTAAGCTGCGAGCACCTCGCAATTCAAAACGCACATCGGCAGGTGTCCTTCTCCCCGCCTCTCCCGAAACCCGACGAACCTCCAGCAATCCCGAGTATCAAAACAATTAACCCTCGGCTCCTCATAGCCGCCGTTCCCTCCGTCCGCCGCCTGAGTCCTTTTCAATTTCTCGGCTCGCTCCTCCTTTTTCCCGGGGGCTGCTGCTCATCGCGCGTGTCTCGCCGCCGCGTGAGAGAGAGAAGATCGGCGTGCGTGCACGGAGCATCCGCGCGCGAAGAAAGGAGAGAGAGGAGAGAGGCCCCGAGCGCAGAAAAACGCTAAGCTGCACCGCCGCGCGCGGCCCGAGGCGGCTCCAAGCGCGGCGCCGAGAGCGGAGCACGGACGAGGAGAAGGAGGAGAGGAGAGAGAGAGATATATCCGCGGATAAAGAATCGGATACAAAGAGCGGTGCGTGCGCACGCACCGCGCGTCCACTGCGCGCCGCGCTCCGAGGCGCTGGACGAAGGATGGGAGAGCGCTCTTTTTTTGGCGCTCCCTTTTTCAGGGCTGCGCGCGGCACGATGGTTTTAAGGGGAATTGCGAGTCGTTAAAGTTTAACTGGATTCTTAGTGAAATCGGAGGTTTTTCGGAATTTCGCATTTACGGCTGTTTTTTTTTTCTCAGAATGCCAGTATTATCAATTGGCTGATTTTGCTTCGTTTGGTAAGCATTTTTAATCGAAAACATATGGCTTAATTGCACGAATTGTTGGTTCAGTTAGTTTTACGACTTTTTCGAGCATTACACATTTCAAATAAATCGCGACCATTCGAAACGGACCGTAAAACGACCTCTAACTCAGAGCGATCCTACCCGTCTTCGATGTCCGCCTCGAGGGGTCTAAAAATTTGTCTCGCCACTAATTCGCAGCGAAGGGACAAAAATTACTTAATTCGATCGATTACGGGCCCTCTCGCAGGCCTCGTAATTTCTCTATTTCTAAGTATGTAAAATCGTCGAAAAGAAAACGGTTTTCAGGAAGAGCTGCCGCCGCTGCAGAAAGTGAATTCGAAATCAGATCGGGCCGCACAAAAAAAAGGGAGATAATGCGTCTCTCTCTCTCTCTCTCTCTCTCTCTCTCTCGAAAGGCGGGCATCCGCAACTGGCCTTCCACGAACGCAATTTCCCCTCGTAAAAGTAGGCCTCGAAAAGGCCTGAAAAAAGGGCCGCGCGCTGCAGCGGGAAGAAAAAGGCTCGTAAGAATAGACGCGCGGCGTTGTGCAGGGCTCTAAACGGCAATTTGCAATGTCGGAAGAAGGAAGGAATGCTCGAGGAGAGAGAGAGAGAGGAGAGAGAACGAGCGCGCAGCGTGCGTGCACGAGGCCTGCGGTTTCGTGGGACTTACATGTCGCTAGACGCTCGGTAATTGTCCCCCGGGACGAAATAGCCGTGCGTGAGTTGACCCGCGATTATATTTTTGCGTTCGCAAAAAAGTATCGCTGCCTCGGGCCGATTCGGGCTCTCTCTCTCCCTTTTTGTCCGACGAGAGAGAGCCTAATCTGCCTCGGGTCTTTACCTCGACGCTTTCGCCCTGGACTTTTTTCGTCTAGCTTTTCTGCGCACCGCGCGACGTGCGTGTCTCGATTTTGTGCTGATTTTGTTTTTTTTTCTGCTTTCGTGCCCGCGTCTGTCCGTCTGTGCAGTTTTTCGACACGTGCAGCGCAGCGCGCCCCTTTTTGAAATACTATATGCCGTTGGGGATCGAACTGTATACTAATTTTGAGGGGAGAGTTTGTGGTGGAATTCGAGTAAGATTAGTAAAACCGATTGGAGTCAGAAATTTTGTCAAAAGTGATCCTGGAAGCCGAATGCAATCTGTGGACCTTACCGAATCTAAAAATCTTACGGTACAAATTAAATAATGCCAATAATGCAATAAAAATTTTGTTCTTCGGATCCAGATTCATCAAATATAAATATTACGAGATGGGAAAAAACAATAAATTATACATCGGCAGACACCATTACGTAAAATAAAAAAAAAAAAAAAAAAATACTGCAATAAAGTTTAATACTTAATCATTAGAGGTGGAATTCCCGAAGAATGCAACAAGTCCAGGCAAAACTGTATACGAAACCCGGCAAAAAGCGAGTATCCAGATCTCGGACGTTTCTAATCCCCCCAAGAACGGCCGGTAAATTAGGATAAATGAAATTTCTTTTTCCCGAACTCGTCCCGTAACGGCGCGCCGCGCAACTCCTCCGCAAAAAGGCCAGCTATCATCGCGATCGGCGCGGAGTGAGAGAGATTTTCTTCCCCTTGTAAAACCTTCGGAGCGCTCGAGAGGAGGCGTCCATAAAAGCGCCCGTAAGTAAGCGCTCTCTCTCTCTCGTCTTAATTACATGCAGTCGCGGCGGCTTGTTTTTCTAAGCCCGGATGATGTCCACCTCGTGGTGCGAGGGGCAAAAAAGCCCGTTGCATTATAAATCAGCGATTTCACACGGAGAGGAGAGCCTTTCCGCGGCGCGCCTCTTTAATCTCCGGGGCCGAAACTTTCCGAGAAGGGGCCCACCGCTGGAAAGGTTTTTTCTCGCCCCCGCGGCGGCGGCTCCGCTTGGTGATACGGTTTCGCGTTCGCGCGCGCAGAGAGAGAGAGAGAGAGAAAGCACGGCGGAGGCGACCGATTCAAATCGCTCCTTCCGCAAGCGCGGGCCTGGCCAGTCCAGAGAAAAATCGGCGCCCGATTCCTACGTATCCCGTCCGGCGCGAATCGATTGCGAAAAACCAGTTTCGCACGAATTGACGGTTCCGCCGACGGACCAAGGAGGATAACCGAGAGGCGGCCCGGGCTTACGCATTGTCCTCCGCTTCCTCCTCGCGGCAAGTGTGCCGGAGCGACGCGCGGGGAGAGGGATGAGGCCGCTGCGTTTTTGCGGGGTGTCCGCGCGAGGGGGGGGAGGGAAAAAAACTCTCGGCCAATTTAAGAGTTTGGAGGAAATTTCAGGAGATTCGGTGGCGGGTGCAATGATCTTCGCTCTCGGGCTTTTGTTGGGGACTCGGGGCCCCTTTTTGCGGCCCGCTCGTTCGTCAGTTGAAATTGAGTTTAGAAATCGGGCTTCTTTTGGGTTAGAAGAATTTCTTTTGAGCGAGTGCTACGAGACAAAGTAATGCGTCGACGCTGAAAAAGGTACGACAATACGTAACAGTTCAATTTTCCCACGTGCCTATACTTTTCAAAGTTAGGTGGCCAAAAATGCGAGAGTGGCAACATTTTCGCAAGCCTGAAAATGTCAGAAATTAAAAAGTTCCTTTTTCGCACTAAGCGATTATATTATACCTATAGTATAAAACACTTTTTCTAAAAAAAAATTTAAACAAGATGATTCGCCAAATTAGTTCTCCTCGGTTTTTATACGCGGAAGGCAACGTAAAATAACGCAACTGCACCCATTCTTTTAATCGAAGCAGCGATTTTAGAGCGGATTTGCACTGAATTAGTTTTAATCTAGTAAAACGAGGTCTGCTGCGTTTCGCAGAAGGGCCCTTTCTAAAGTGACCTATTCTCACGTCTTCCAGAGATTACCGAGTAATCCGTACGCAAGAGTCTTCTTACCTAGACTAGACGCGCCGAGATATAAATTCCGTACACGTATATATTTTGTTTAAAATTCTAATTTTAGAACTTATTATTGAAACATGACTTATTTTTAGAGTATGATGTACACGCGTCTCGTACTAACATTAAAAACCTGTCAATCTTATTATATTAAATTATTTAAATAAAATGCCTTTTCTGCACCAATCACTTTTTACAACAAAATTATACACTTACACTCTTTAATCTAAAAGTAAGCTAAGAAATGTACAAATACGTAAAAGATTTACCGATAATATTGACATTGTTTTCACATGCGTGCACGCTGCGTAACAGCGCAAGAAAAGCGAGAAAGAGAGGAGGAGAGAGAAAGAGAGCTCGGCGATTGAATAACGCGGCAAAAATGCCCTCGGAGGAAGTTAATTACTCGGCGCTCGCAAAAATTAAAACAGATCTATCGGTGAGCCCGCGGAGAAAGAGAAGCCCCGCTCGCGCGCGCCGTTCGTTAATTAGAAAAACACGAGCTACTGAAGCAACGAGAGGTTACAAAAACGACCCGTAAAAGCCCTCTTCCCGCGCGCGCGCGAATCCTCGACGTCCCGCGCGCAACACACCGAGCCGTCGGGCGACGCGTGTGCGCCGAGAATCCGAGGATTCTTATCCCGAGAGGAGAGGAATCGATCGGAGCCGCGGATAAATGCCTTGGCCTAAGCAAGTCCTTTCGCGAAGCCGAGAGCTGCAGCTCCTTTAAATAAAGCGAGCCCGCTGTTTTTTATGTAAATTATATGAGCCGCTCGAGAGAGATCGAGAAATACGTGGGGAACTTTTGTTTTACGCGCGACGGAGTAAGATTCAGGGGCTTTTCCGCGCGGCGTTAATGGTTAATCGGAGCGCTTTGCTTTATTATTCGTTTAAAATCGGTACTTTTTTTTGTTTATTGTATAAGCAGAATTAAAAAATAAAAACACAGCGTTCTTGCTTTTATAAAATTGAATTTTTCCTCAGTCCATTGAAGCATCGGCTTAAAAAAGAACAGACACTTTTAAGTTACATAATAGTTGTAAAAATCAAAATTGCACGGCTTCGAAAAGGTTAAAACTGTAAAAAGCTGGAACGCTTTAGCACTTTAAAGGTGTTGATTGTCCATAAAAATTTTTCGAGCGCATGCTTAAAGTAATGGTTAGTGTTACGCCTTACTTACTAGCCGCGCTATTTTTATTACCGCCGTGTACTGCCGGTAATTATTGTCGGCTCGCCGCCAGATGCAAAGTAATACTTTTTTAATAAACGATCATTACATTTCGTGTATCCTTAAAGTCTCAGGCCGATCCTCCAAAAACGTAATAATAATTGAAAATCCGACCGCTCGATAATTAAAAAGCACGCCCATCACGCCGACTGTACACTTCAACCATATACCTAAAATACAGCTATTCGCGAATGATAAAATCCCATTTTTCTCAAAACCGCTGAACTCCCCCGTCTCTAAGCATCGAGGCTAAAAGAGAGCGGCGCGCGGAACACACCGTCTCGTCCCCCCTTCCCTCTCGCGGCTCTCACCGCATATATCCTCGGCGAAGCATCTCTCGGCAGCTCGCTCCTCTCGCAATTAGCATTTTATTAATTCGGCGAGGCTGCACTCGCGCTCGCACGCACAAGTCGCGCCGTCGGTCAGCGGCGCGCATCTGCCCGGAGATAATCTGCGCCTACCCGAGACTCTCTCTCTCTCTCTCTCTCTGGAAATTACAGTCGCTCGGTGAAGCACTTCGCCGGTGTTCCGTTTCTTATTCCAGCGTATTATACACATTGTGTTGCGGCAAAGCGCGCTCCCCGGCGATGATACCGTAGATCCGATTTCGCAGAGAGCCAAGTGCGTGCGAGCCGCTTTTAGCCGGAGATTACGCGCCGATAGTTTCGACTTTGTTTTTTTCCTCCTCCCCTCTCCGTATGGAGCGTCACGTTTGCGAGGCGGATTTTTGCGCCGCTGAATATGCGCTCGCACGAAATTTCGAGTAATGAGGGGAGAGAGAGAGAGAGAGAGAGAGAGAGCAGCCGCCGCGAAGGTAATGCGATAAATAACGCCCGATGCGCGCGAGGTTGTACGCGTTCGATTTTGCGGCCGTCGTGTTCGGAATTTGTCGAGCGTGTTTTTCGCCTTTTTCAAAAGGATTCTTTCTCTGAATTCGTTGGGAGTTTTATCGCGGACAATCGAAGACGGCGCTAATTCAGTTCCTCGCGGATGCGACTGGTTTGTTTTGCTTATGAAACGGCGCGCGATAAAATTCTCACGTTGATTTCTTGCAATTTTAGATCGTACGGAGGCAGTCATTACGTGGAACGAACTCTATTGTTACACAAATTATTAAAACTGTCTGCACAATAATAACATTTCTTTCTTGGATCCGAGACGGTAAATAAGAATTGCTGTACCTTAATGAAGCGAAAAAGCTGAAGTAATCTGATTTGAACTCGGTGCACAGAAGCCAGAAAATACGATTTTCCCCTCGATAATTAATGAATTAATGAAGCATGTGTCCATAAACATTTCTTTAAGAAGGCAAAGATTTTAATGCAATTATCGCGACTGTATATATACTTGTACCTCCCCCCCCCCCCCTAAAG